>APFE030705793.1:29656-122619 GCA_000404065.3 Pinus taeda
TGATCTACTTTGGTGATGCAAAGATCTCATATTCTTGTGGAAGAAATATACTTGTTTGGTTAATGCTGCCCTACTTCTGGATGGGTGATCCAACAGCCTAAGCTGGATCATGCCATGTTTCAATTTTTGTTGTAGATTAGAGAAAGGAACCTGTCCAAACAGCTCAATCTTGGCAGGTAAAGTAGATAGGTAGTGAAAGAAGGTTACCAACTGCTTAATCTGGGGCCTTGGAAGCAATAAGGGTAGCTTTAGATAGAAAATCAAAAGAAAGATAAAGATGAAGAAAAGGCACAATAGGGTTTGCAAATCCAAGTGCACCGTCCTTGGAGTAACAAAAAATGCTAGGCAATAGAGTGGGTAGGTAGATGGGGTTGCAGAAAGCATGGTTTGTAATATTTCACTGGCCTAAAGGAAAGGTAGAAACAGGATGCCAGTGCAGATGTTCTGATTCACAGCAGTGTTACAACAAATAAAGCATGTCTAACTTCTAGTTTTCCCCATCTCCTTCATGACTAACATTCCTATGCCACCCAACTTCACAAAGAAGATCCAAGTATTTTGTTGGCTCTAGTTTCTTTAATAGCTACGTTTCTTGTGCAAAATTCATTTCATTTTGTTCTACTTCCTAAAAGGCTAAGTCAATTTCATACAGACTCAGTATCCCCCCCATCCACCTCTCTCATTCATATTAACTACTAACTTGTTACTATCTAACTCCACATACCCCTATTGCCCTATTACTATGTAAAAATTGCAAAAAACCTAAAAAATCTAAGTATCCCCGCCCGCGAGAATTATAGCTCTAGCTGTGATTTTGAAGGTCTTCATGCGCTGAAAATACATTTGAGCGCAACCCACAGAGCGCCAAAAATTAATCCTGGGGATTAATCCGTGATTTGCTCGGGTTAATAGCCTTAAACCTGCTTTGACTATAAACCTTTGCAAAACCCATTTAACCCGCAAATGCTGAAAATAACCCGGAAAACCCACTTTTCCAAAGATTTCGCCAAGCGCGATTTTCGAAAGAAAATAATATTTAATTCTCCCCGCCTCGACTATCCCCCGCACACCTTATCGCTCCGTCAACGGTCGGATCTGGGCCCTCCCATCCGACGGCCCGCATCGGATCGGACGGGCATCAGCGTCCGAAGGATACCTTCTGAGAAACTGTCAGAGGGTGACATCAGGCCTCCGCCACGCGTCACCCCCAAGACTCTCTCGAAGCGCCCTCTGACAAAACCGCGACCGTATAGAGGGCGCTCCGAGAAAACCTGCTTACCACTTTGTTAAACCGCCTGCCCATGCCAATGCCACGACCCGCCCACGTCACGTCCGCTTGGCGCCCTATCAGCATACCCGACCACCCGAGCTTCGACGTGGCCGCCACCTGTGCAATCCCCGTGGACCACTCACAGACTGCCATGTCACCCGATGACGTCATGCTGACGTTACCCGACCCTGACCCCACTTGATGACGTCATCCAAAAAGTGTGCCAATGAGCCAAAAGTCCATATTTAGCCGTTTTTTCCACGTTTTTCTCATTTTTCTCACTGAAAGAACCAGCTCTCTTTTGCATGAATATTACGTCCACTACCGCCAACCTGCTGAAATCGTCCTAAAGAGTGTTGCCGCCTACAACCCACCTGCACTTTTCACCATTACTGGAAATTCACCAGGTATTTACCCAGTGCATCCTTTCAGAGCTAAGTTACGTCCATGTTTCTCCAAAACTGAACTCACAAGAGTGAAACAAACCTGTTTTTACCGTTAAATTCCCGGATAAACTAGCATTCCCCATAGTTGCAGGGTCTAATTTCACCTTCTGAACCTATATATATCTACCCTTCCCCGAATTCCCATTGTGTCCGCGCATTCGCGGACTGTAAACCTAAAACAGCATAATTCACCAGGAAAACTGAGTTGCCTACTCCTGCAAGCTATCAAAATTACTCTTGTTAAGCATTTTGCGCTATTATCACACCTCATTACCCTTTTTCTTCTATAAAATTAACCCTCTGTGGTCTCCTGCCCGCTAAAACCACTTCAACACCAAGGCATAACCACTATTTAGCCATGGAGACGCCACCAATAGTCCTAAATATTCAACCTCTGAATGCCCCACACAGAGAGCTAGAGTGGAAAGCCCTAGGTGACAAAGATTACCAGATGTTAGACTCCATGCCCATGACAGGTAAGTTCAATATTCAGCTAATGAATGAATTCAAGGCCCAGCATCTCAGTGGGACTGACACCTTGGGAATTTGGGATTCCCACATACTCATCTACCACCTCCCTCAAGTTAATGTGCTACCAGACTTGATAAAACAATGCATGTCAAGTTATGATCCCCGCCAAAGAGCTGTCCTCAGCCCCTCAGGCTCAGTACTATTCCATATCACCCATGAGACTATCAATGAAATGCTGCAATTTCATACTACAAAGCCCCTTACTCCTCTCTCCCTCGAGGACCTGATAACAAAAGGGGGAAACTTGTCCAGGGATCATATTTCCAGGGTTAACCAGTTCTTTTTTCAGCCTGAATATCAATCTATGACTGCTTCCCTTCCCATACCATATCCATATCTCAATGAGCTGGGTAAAATGATGGTAGATTTGATCAGTTACATCCTGGGTTATGGGGCATATGAGGATGTGGATGAAACCATCATAGCAATGCTGTCCATTTTCTCCCCAGGGATGCCTCCTGCTGTACATTATGACTTTGCCACTTTCATTGCCAATAAGATTCATGAGCAATTTATGAATCTGGAGAGGGAGAAGGTGTTTAAATACACCGGGTACATCTATCATCTATTCTTATTCTATCAGCCTAATGCCTTCCCTGTCCCTCTGAAGAAGCTAGACAACCAGGGACGCCCAAGGTCGGTTGTTTTTTGGACTGCAGTTTGTCATCTTCTCCCTTATTCACCATACACCTACTGTGAGTTTATTGATCTATTCATTCATCCAGCTATGACCTTGTTGTTGGGTGCCCCTCCCCCAAGATTGACAGAAGAAATGCAGAGAATCCTTCAGCTCTCAAAGGCATACAGCATTGGTGATTGGTACTTTTACCAACACCATACAGTAATCAAAATATATGGTTGTGAGCTAAATCCCTATAGACTGCCAAAATATGTACCTATGAGACTCTTTTCCCTAGAGTATTTCAGGCAGTTTGGAAATGCTGACTTTGTCCATTTCCAAAGCAAAAACAAGAAGGTGCAACTGAAGGTAAAGAATCAACTGGGCCCCTTCTTGTACAATAAGAAGGAGGAAGGATGGAAGGAAGCTGATAGGATTTTAGAGACCCTCAGACTTCAAACCAGTTTTAAGTGGGTGCCTTATGACCCCAATCACTTCATTTCCCTTAGGAGAATAAAGTATAAATTGGGGGGCTATGTTCATGTGAAACTGCCCCATGTTGAGAAGTATGCCAATGCCCTAAGCTAGAAAGAAGGCACCTTAGAAGAGCCAATTAGTCAAGAAGAAATGCTAAGGAGAGAAACCAACAAACTTGAGAAAGAGGCTGACTTGGAATCTTGTGGGTAGGTTTCTTCCGCATATCAAAGGCAAATTGGAGCAGCTGCCTCATCATCCACAGTCCAGCAGCATGTAGCCAGAGTTACCCAACAAGAAACAAATAAAGGCAAGGGCAAGGAGGTGGAGCAGGAACAATCACCTCCTAGAGCACAGCAACAAACAGAGCAGCAGATAGATAAGGAGGTAGAGCACCAAATAGACCAGCAACAAGAAGAGAAAGAAAAACAGCAAGAAGAGCCTCAAGAAGAGGGGCAGCCTATGCAGCAAGAACAAATGGCTGAGGCCCCAACACCTACTGAGCAACAAGCCCAACAGAGCATACCATTAGGGCAAGCGAAGACAGTGGAGACTTCAGTACTCCAGACTCCACAAAAAGTGGAAAAAGGAAAGAAGAGAGACAGAGAGCAGGAGACTCCCCTTACAACGTCCACTAATCAAGGGGAGAAAAGGCAAAGATTAAATCCCCTCTCTAAAGAAGAGATGCTTATGGGGCAATCGGTGATAATGGGCCCACCAAGCATGGAGGTATCTGCAAGTTCCTTTCATCAGCAACTAGAGAGAAATCTGGAAGGAGAGGTCAGCTCCTCAAGCCATCAAAGAAAAGCAGAGGGAAGCATCAAACAACAGTTCACTGATATCAAAAGAAGAAATGAGCCACTCAGTCTCCAAATCTACAATCAGTTGTTGAAGGTGGCCCCCACAAATCAGCAGAGGCTCATGGCAGCCTATGACATTTCAGAAGGAAAAATGATCATGAGTCATTTCAAGCCCACCACGGTGCAGCCACAGTCAACTCCAGATTACATAAGAACCAACCTGGAGGTTCTTGCAAAAGACATTCACCCTATGGACCAAATAGAACTCCATAAGCAAATGGGTGAAATGGTCTATGCAACGTTGGCAGACAAGACAATGTTGGCAAAAAGGCTGGAGAACAGCCTAAATAATACAGCTGCCCAACTAGAGTTGGAGAATGCATCTTCCTTGGCCAAAGACAACAGGATCAAGTATTTGGAAGACATAATTATAGAGCTGGGGCATGACCCTAAGGATCCCAAAGCCATACAATCACTGTTGAAAATAAGGGATGCAGACCTGGCAGCCCTAAGAAAGAAAGTAAAGCTCCCAGCAACCATTTATCCCCAAACAGATGAGGTTGCTCAATAGAAGAAAGAACAAGAAATAGCTACATTGCTGGTAGCACTGCACAAACAACTTGTGCGGACAAAAGGGAGGCTGGAGGACACTGAGGCTGCACTACAGGAAGCCCTACAACAGAAAGAGGGAGGTCAGACTTCTCATCCCCCTCCACAGGTTACTAACCTTGAGGAGCCTCCAAAGACCACTCCTCCTCACACAGAATCAACAGCAGCACCGTCCACATCAGCAACAGCACCGTCCACATCAGCAGTAGCACCATCAACATCAAAAGCTGCAGCCTCTACAGAGCAAGCTCCAAGCTTGGACATGCAGAAATTGTTAAATGAGGTCCAGGCCCTAGAGGCCCAGATGACAGAACTAAATGGAGCCAAGGATGAGTTGGCCAAATTAAATGAAAAATATGATAAATCAAAGGAGAATGTGGCTGAGAAAGGGAGAGAAATAAAAACTCTCAAGGAAAGAATCAAAGAGCTGGAAAAGGAGCTCACCCTTGACAAAGTGGTGGGTGAGATCAGAAGAGTTTTGTGGACCCAGATTGGTCAATCAATAACGGACCAATGGCAATATATTGAAACCATTCATGAGCAAATGGAGCTCATAGGTAAAGCATAAAGGGAAGTGCATAGAGCAAGGGAATCTCTAGGCAGTATTCCTGAGGTAGCTAACAGATTGATCAATGTGCTCAATAACAAGACAGGCCCTCAACTGGCAACAATTGGGATCACCAGCAGGACAGAGACTATCCAGCTTGTTAAGAGGGTCCTCACACTGAAAAGCCTGGTACAAACATTGGACAAAAGGAGCTAAGATATGCAAGCAGATGTAAATAGGTTCATGGATAAGTTTTCTGCATTACAGGGCAGAGGTCTCCCCAGCTTGCTCAACAGTGCAGGAAAGCTTCTATCACATGAAGTTTATGCTAAGAGGGTGAACACATTTGCTGCAAATCAGATCAGCCAAGGATCAAGGAGCTCCTAGGATACAGGGCCAGCATCTGGTCAAAGTCTCTATGACATAATAGAAAATCTATTCTTTATTATGAATGAGATTAACCATCTGTTTAAAACGCCTCCAAATTTCTACAAGTACATAGAGGCAGATGAGACCATGGATGCAATTTTGAGGCATCAATTGCCTACGCAGGATTGGTGGGCCTCCATGATACAATTATTATTATAAACAAGAGGCTTCATCAGAATTTTGTCATCAAAATATATAAGTCATCACCTTCAGAAAGTGTGATACACATACTATGACAGAAAGGTGGAATGAGCCACCTCAGCATGAAGATTCAGCCACCAAGAACAACAAAGACAGCTACAGGTAGCAGGGCTCACAAAAAGCTTCAGCATGACAGAGCATAAAGACACATCATTCACATCAATCACTAAAGCAGAAACGCTCAACCGACTCACTCTCTTCCAAAGGTCAAGAAGAGGCCTGACAACATTAAAGACCATTTATCTTACACTCAGACTAGCAATAACTTTCCTATCTGATATTTGTAAAAGTTGGTGAGCACAGTTAATGTATCAAATGACTCAGCATTGAGATATTTTGTAAGACCTATTGCATATATACCCCCTCGCATACACTGCCAAGGGGTTTGTGATTATTGTTTTTTGGTTTTTTCTCTTATGAAGAACTGAGAACTCGGCTGTAACTTTCAGAAGGATGTGGTTAATAAAGCTTGGAGTTTACAGGAACTGAGTCTTACTGGTGCTTGCTATGATTGGAACCATTGAATGCTACAGGATTCTAGTGCTATGACTTGATATAATAAGTGTTTGTCTATCTTTGTTAATTTTTCTATTATTTATTTTAACTCATTCCTCTCACATGTTGGTTTGAATCTAGGAAAGAAAGAAAAAGAATAGCTCAGGATTTGTCCATGGAGACACCCTGTTCTCAATCTAATTTCACTATATATGTTTTCATAGCTTTCAGCTGTTTAAATTGGAATTCTTGATTGCTCCAATAAGCTCTGAATACCTCACAGTGACTATTTGGTAATTCATTTATGCTACTAAGTAGGGATTGTTGTTCAAATTCATGTCACACTGTTGGTAACTCCATATCTCATTGTTTCACTCACTAAATTGGAAATTATATTAACAATAGCCATCTAGCCCTGTAGTAAAACTTTCTCCATCACAGGCACCAGAACTATCTCATTTTTCTGGCTCCACATGCCCAATGGATTAGCACCTTCTGAACTCTTCATGCCCTTCTTACAACAAAATTTCATCAACCAAAGTCTCAAACAGGAAACTAAAGCATAGCTGAAACTTAACGAGAGAGCCCTCTCTGATTATAGATAGGCTGGGATCTATAATCCAAAGGTTGGTTAGTGGTTACCCCGGCCGTATTCCCTTGGGAGTCATGGGGAACAACCTGGGTGTTAACATACATGGCGAATCCACTGGGGACAACCTCAGGATTTTCCAAATACTGTATATTCCCTAAAGTTACAGGTGAAGTCTGAGAGCTAGCCAGGAAGCCTTCAAAACTGTTTCTGTTTTACATTAACAAGTTTAACATAAAAGCAGCTTCACTCTATCTTCATACTAACTTTAGGACATACACAGCTATTTCAAAATCTTATCTAGTCCTTACAGATACAAGAAAGCTCTAAGAATACTCAAAAAACAACTCAAAAGCTAGCACCCAAGAAGAATCAGCGGTATACAGGGTCCAATCTTGACCCTAACCCACCAACTGTTTTTGAAAATCCTAACACAGTCCATAAAAACATTAGGAAGCAACAAAAACAGGAGAATCCTTCTGACTTGAGCCCTGAGATAGTCCACCTTAACCCCGTTCTTACTCCCATCAAGGTGTTGTTCTGGTCTACCCCTGGTTCCCCGAGTTCACCATCTACATCTCAAAGCCCTCCTTTTACACCTTCATCCACTTCACATGTTCCCTTGACCCACACTACAGTCTCTGTCATACCTAGTACCCCCACTGTCCCAGTAGTCCCTGTTGTCCTGGTTAACCCTATAAACCCTGCAAATATGGTCAATAGATATGCACCCCTGCAGTTACCTGCTAATGCTGCAGCTCTACCTCATGACTACCAATCCAAAATCTCATACTTTGACTCCACTGGCCCTTTCACTGCCATTCAGCATGCTAGAAGGATGCAAGATCATTTTGAAAACTATGAAATTGACGATGACAGTGTAAGGATGAGAATTTTTGTTCAGAGCCTCACAGGGGATGTAAGAACCTGGTTTAGGTCACTCACTGCTAATACCATAACAACTCCTGATGAGCTTTACCATGCATTTACTAATAGATGGGAAAAGAAGAAAGATCCCTTGCACATACTGGGCGAATATGATACAATCAAACGAGGTCCTTAGGAGACCGTTCTGGAGTATTGTGCAAGATTCAATAATGTATACAATGCAATACCCCAGAATTTGAGACCTCCCCCTGATTTAGCATTATACAAGTTCCCTGACGGTTTTGACCCTAACATGGCATATCAGTTGAAGGAAAGGGCCCCTGAAACCCTTGAGGATGCACAAAAAGTTGCCGTTACAGTGGAGGCTAACCTTATTGCCAAGAGGAACAGGGCAAGATTGGAAACAAGAGTCACCTTCAAAGAGGAACCCTTAGCCTTTGATCAGAAACTGGATGCAATACTCACTGGCATGAAAAGGTTGGGTGACAGAGTGGAATCTATGGAGAGAAAGTCATCATGAGAAGCAGCTCAAAGTAACCCTGTCAGGAACCCAAATTTTAGGAGAAATCAAAACCCAAACATTAGCAAGGCCAGTTCTGATCCAGAGATAAGACCTCCCTTCCAGGAAAACTATACTGAAGCATCCACTTCAAATGAGCAAGTAGATGATACCCACATTAACCTAATGGGCCTAAATGATGAGCAACAAGTTTTCCTAAGTCATGAAGATCACAAGGAGGATGACGTTAAGCAGTTCCAAACCAGGTTAGGTGAGTCATTTGACTTTAAACAAGGTTATGACACAGCCGTTTATGAAGTTCACAAGCAATACAAGCTAAGAAGCAGAACTATAAATGTAACACAGCCTAAAAAGGCAAAAGATAGCCTGCAGCCTAAAAAAGCCATAGTTACAGAACCACAGGAAAAAACTGATTCGGTTACAAATGAAATAACCATTGAAGAAATAACTGAACTATTCCCCTCAAAACAAAATCCAATGGCTGCACCACCTTTGCAGCCTAATCCAAATACTACTCCTCAGGAGATGAGTAAAAAGGATAAGTCTCATGATCAAGACAAAAATCAAGAGGAAAACTCAATAAACAAGGAAAAGACTGTCATCCACAATACCAAGATCCAAATTGAAAGACCATTTGACCTAGAAGCTGAAATTGGCAAATTGAAGATAGCTATTCCTCTGTCAGAATTAGCCAAGCATGACATCTACAAACAACAAATCAAGAACTCTCTTCAACTAACTTGTAATAAAGATAATGTCAATGTGTTAGATGATACCCCAGAATTGTTTTTTGGTCCAGAGGTTGATGGAAAGGCAGCAGTTACAGGGATCTTACCTTTCTATGTCAGCTTGCATATTCATGATAAAATACTACATAATGCAATGTTTGATTCAGGCGCCTCTCACAACCTTATGCCTAAGTCAGTGATGGAGAGACTCAACCTGGACATTACAAGACCTTATAAGGACCTATTTTCGTTTGACTCCAACCAAGTCAAATGTTTAGGCTTAATAAAAGATCTTTGTGTGTCACTAGTCCAGTACCCAAATAAAACAATTCTAATGGATGTTGTAGTTGTTGATATTCCACCCAAATATGTAATGCTGCTATCAAGATCATGGAGGGCTAAAATCCAAGGTTCCCTACAATTAGACATGTCATATGCCACCATCTCAGTCTTTGGTCAACCCAAGAGGCTATATAGAGAGTCACTTATGAAATACATGGTTAGCAGTGAAGACAAGCCTCAAAACTTTCCCATATATGTTGTTCATTCTGACATAGACTCCTATATTCTCTTCAATGACAATACAGGTCCCTCAAATGATGAAGAAACCCAGACACTCAAACAAGATCGAACTATAAATGAAGAAACTCTTGAGCTAGTAATATTGGTTGATAAGTCAACAGACAAAAATGTGCAAGAAGACAAACCAAATGTAAGCCAAGATCTCAAATTGTTGATGCCAAGTCCGACAACAGTTGAAAATCCTTCCCTAAATCAAGAAGTCCTCTGGTTCCTTGAATTTGATGGATCAGTCAACAAATTTGGGGCAGGGGCAGGGGTTTGGATACATAACAAACAAAACAATCATGCAGAGCGTCGAGCCTATAGGTTAAACTTCAGGTGCACCAACAATATGGCAGAATATGAAGCTCTCTTACTAGGCCTTAAACTAGTAAAATCCTTACAGGCCATAAAATTTTCAATCCTAGGAGACTCAGATCTAATCATCCAACAAGTAAAAGGAAACTTTGTCACTAATGACAAAAGACTAAGATCTTATAGGTCTGCTGCTGTTGAAATACTAAATTCCTTCACTGAGTTCCAAATAACCAAAATTCCTAGAACCCATAACGTTCATGCTCACAGTTTGGCCACATTTGCAAGCACTTGCAAACTACCTTTTGAACCTCAGCATTGCTTTACAGCTGAGATAAAACACAAACCTTCTGTCCCAAACAATGTCAAGGATTGGCAGGTATTTGAGGATGATACACAAATAAACAATTTCTTAACTCTGCAGCAAGAGTTTTCAGGACTGAACATTGATACAGAGGCTGCAAGTGAGCCACAAACACTAGCTTAACAACACCACACAAATATCTCACTCGAATCAGCCAATCAAATTCTTTGTCCAACAAACATTGACCAGGAGAAAATACAAGAACTTGAACAAGTTCATTCTGAGGAAATAGCTGATATTGAAGCTGAAGTTATACAATGGAAAGACAATTTTCTTCCAACATGCCTAACTCCATTGGAGGACATTTTTGACTCAAATGATGTCCCTAGAAAACCAAAATTGCAACCCCTTAATGCTGCCATTGAAGAGTGCAACATTGGAACTGTTGAAAAACCCAAGATAATTAAATTATCTGCATCTCTACCACGTGATCAAAGTCCTAAATACATCGACCTCTTTAAAGAATTCCAAGATGTCTTTTCATGGAGTTATGAGGATTTAAAGTCCTATGATACCTCCATCATTCCACATACAATCCCTCTTAAGCCAAATCAGAAACCTTTTAAACAGAAATTAAGGAGAATCAACCCTATGCTTCTCTCATCAATTGAAAAAGAGTTACAAAAAATGTTTAAAGCTGGCATAATAGCACCAATCAGATTCTCAGAATGGATTTCAAATTTGGTCCCTACAAGAAAGAAAATTGGTGAAATAAGGCTTTGTGTTGATATAAGGAACTTGAATCAAGTATCCCTAAAAGATAATTACCCCTTACCCAAGATGGATCACATCTTGCAAAGAGTAGTGGGGGCCTCAAGAATCTCTCTACTTGATGGATTCTCAGGTTTCAACCAGATCCTAGTTCACCCTGATGATCAGGACAAAACAACATTTACAAACCCATGGGGAACCTTCAAATATGTCAAAATGCCTTTTGGGTTAAAAAATGCAGGAGAAAACTTTCAAAGGGCAATGGATATTGCCTTTGCCAAAGAAATCCATGATTTCCTTGTCATCTACTTAGATGACCTTACACCTTTCTCAAAGTCTGACCAAGAACATTTGAAACATCTAAGGCAAATATTCACAACTTGCAGGAAGTATGGAATTTCCTTAAATCCCAAGAAATCCCTGTTTGGTTTGGAAGAAGGTAAGTTATTAGGTCATATTATTTCGAAGGATGGCATTACGATTGACCCAGACAGAATACATGCCATCTTGCAAATGCCTCACCCAAGAAACATCAAAGAATTACAAGCATTCCTGGGAAAGATCAACTTCCTCAGGAGATTCATCCCAAATTTGGCAGAACTAAGCAGATTACTGAATAACATGCTGAAAAAGGATTCAAAGGTGAAATGGACAGTAGAAGCAAATCAAGCTTTTGAAGGAATAAAGTTGGCCCTTACACAAACTCCAGTCTTAACAAATCCTCAATTTGACAAAGAGTTTATCATCTTCTCCTTTGCTTCCCAACATACTATTGCGGCTGTCCTATTACAGAAAGATGACCAAGGAAATGAGAGACCTATTGCATTCTTTCGTAGAGCTCTCAGAGATGCGCCCCTAAAATATCAGATCATGGAAAAGCAAGCATATGCCTTGATCAAAGCCATCAAATAATTTAGAATCTATATCCTATACTCCCATGTTATAGCTTATGTACCAAGTCCCATTGTCAAAGACATACTCACTCAAGAGAATTTGGAGGGTAGAAGAGGAAAATGGATTGCCAACATCTTAGAATTTGACATTGAAATAAAACCTACAAATTTGATAAAAGGGCAAGGTTTGGCTAAATTAACGTCTGAAACAAATTTCCAAGCCTTGGACATCAACCAACTGGACAGTGAACCGGAGCTGGCGACTCCAAAGATCAATGTAGCCTTTGAACAATCCCTGTGGTATTCTGATATCTGTCATATATTGCAAAACCTGTGTGCTCCCCCAGGATTGTCCAGAACTAAATGTTGGTTCTTAAAAATGAAAGCCTCAAGATTTTGTGTCATAGATGGCAATTTGCTTTGGGAAAACCATGAGGGTATATTGCTAAACTGCTTAATTGAAGATGAGGCTAACAAAGTCATAAAGTAATTTCATGCAGGTGATTGTGGTGGACATTTGTACTGGAAGTCCACTATGGATAAAATACTAAGGACTGGTTACTATTGGCCCACTCTGTTCCCTGATGTAAAAAGTTTCACCACCTCATGTCATAAGTGTCAAATATTTGAGGGAAAGAGAAAGTTACTACCACTCCCTTTGAGGCCTATTGCAACAGAAAGACCTTTTCAGCAATGGGGTTTGGATTTCATTGGGGAAATTCATCCCTCATCCTCAGGCCAGCACAGATGGATCCTCACAGCCACAGACTACTTCACCAAATGGATTGAGGCCATCCCTTGTAGACAGGCAAATGATTCAGTAGTCATCCAGTTTTTGGAGAACAACATATTGTCTAGATTTGGTTGTCCCAGCAAGATAATAACAGACAACGCTGTTGCTTTCAGATCCAAGAAAATGGCGAATTTCTACCACAAATGTCATATAACTTTGGGTCATTCCACTGCCTACTACCCTCAACGAAATGGCCTAGCTGAGTCATCAAATAAAAGCCTGATAAACATCATCAAGAAGGTGTTGGAAGAAAATAAGAAAAATTGGCATAAGAAACTTGTAAATGCCCTATGGGCAGATAGACTAACAACCAAGAGATCCATTGGTGTCAACCCATATGAGTTAGTCTATGGATTGGAAGCCAAATTTCCTTCATCACTAGGGGTTCCTGTTATGAAGCTGCTTCAAGAAAGTCAAGCTGAGCCAAATGACATGCAAAGAAGGGTTAATCAGATAATATGTTTGCAACAAACCAGGGACCAAGTTTACAGCATAGTACAAGTTCTCCAAGAAAAGTTAAAGAAAGCTTTTGATAGAAAGACTAAAGCTGAAGATTTCAGCACAGGTGACAAAGTCCTCAAGTGGGACTCAAGAAGGGAAGATAAAGGGAAACATGGAAAATTTGATTATCTTTGGAGAGGACCATTTATTATCCAATCAGTTCAAGGAAACAACACCTACTTCCTAAAAAATTTGGATGAAATTGACTTAAATGAAGGTCCTGTCAATGGCAGGATGTTGAAACATTATTTTGACTACTTTCCATGCATATAGCAGGGTTTTTACTCATGTACATAATCAGTTGTATATATTTCCTTTCAGCATACCAATAGTTCAGTTCAAAGATTGCTGTAAATAAGCGGAAAAGAATGCTTTATATTCTAGAAATTCCACATAGGTGATGACCTCCAGTTTTGAAGTACAAAGAGAAAGTTTTCAAGTTTTTGATAGGAGTAGTCAAGGGCCAAGGCATTCTGACCTGCTGTTCTTGGTTTTTGAAAGAAAAACCATCCCCAAGTGGAGCCACTGTTAGCTACCTATACCAATAGGTTTCATTTTTCATGATTGGCAAGGGAAGTGCCAATATGATCTACTTTGGTGATGCAAAGATCTCATATTCTTGTGGAGGAAATATACTTGTTTGGTTAATGTTGCCCTACTTTTGGATGGGTGATCCAACAGCCTAAGCTGGGTCATGCCATGTTTCAATTTTTGTTGTAGATTAGAGAAAGGAACCTGTCCAAACAGCTCAATCTTGGCAGGTAAAGTAGATAGGTACTGAAAGAAGGTTCCCAACTGCTTAATCTGGGGCCTTGGAAGCAATAAGGGTAACTTTAGATAGAAAATCAAAAGAAAGCCAAAGATAAAGAAAAGGCACAAAAGGGTTTGCAAATCCAAGTGCACCCTCCCTGGCGTAACAAAAATGCTAGGAAATAGAGTGGGTAGGTAGACGGGGTTGCAGAATGCATGGTTTGTAATATTTCACTGACCTAAAGGAAAGGCAAAAACAGGATACCAGTGCAGATGTTCTGTTCACAGCAATGTTACAACAAATGGAGCATGTCTAACATCCAATTTTCCCCATCTCCTTCATAACTAACATTCCTATGCCACCCAACTTCACAAAGAAGATCCAAGTATTTTGTTGGCTCTAGCTTCTCTAGTACCTACATTCCTTGTGCAAATTTTTTTTCATTTTGATCTACTTCCTAAAAGACTAAGTCAATTTCTTACAGACTCAGTATTCCCCCCCATCCACCTCTTTCATTCATATTAAATACTAAATTACTACTATCTAACTCCCCATACCCCTATTCCCCTATTGCTATGTAAAAATTGCAAAAAAACCCAAAAAATCTAAGTATCCCCGCCCCCGAGCATTATAGCTCTAGCTGTGATTTTGAAGGTTTTCATGCGCTGAAAAACATTTGAGCAACCCATAGAGCGCCAAAAATTAATCCTAGGGATTAATCCGAGATTTGCTCGGGTTAATAGCCTTAAAACCCGTTTTTTTGACTATAAACATTTGCAAAACCCAATTAACCCACATATGCTGAAAACATCCTGGAAAACCCACTTTTCCAAAGTTTCCTCCGAGGGTGATTTTCGAAAGAAAATAATATTTAATTCTCCCTGCCTCAAATATCGCCCGCGCACCTTATCGCTCCGTCAACCGTCGGATCTGGGCCCTCCCATCCGACGGCCTGCATCGCATCGGACGGGCATCAGCGTCCGAAGGATACGCTCTGAGAAACTGTCAGAGGGTGACGTCAGGCCTCCGCCACGCGTCACCCTCTAGACTCTCTCAGAGCACCCTCTGACAAAACCGCGATCGTATAGAGGGTGCTCCGAGAAAACCCGCTTACCGCTTTGTTAAAACGCCTGCCCACGCCAGCGCCACGACCCGCGCACGTCACGTCCGCTTGGCGCCCTGTCAGCATCCCCGACCGCCCGAGCTCCGACGTGACTGCCACATGTGCAATCCCCGTCGACCACTCACAGACTGCCACGTCACCCAATGACGTCATGCTGATGTCACCCAACCCTGACCCCACCTGATGACGTCATGCTGACGTCATCCAAAAAGCGCGTCAATGAGCCAAAAGTCCATATTTAGCCGTTTTTTTCGCGTTTTTCTCATTTTTCTCATTGAAAGAACCAGCTCTCCTCTGCATGAGAATTACGTCCACTGCCGCCAACCTGCTGAAATCATCTTGAAGAGCGCTGCTGCCTACAACCCACCTGCACTTATCACCATTACCGGCAATTCACCGGGTATTTACCCAGTGCATCCTTTCAGAGCTAAGTTACGTCCATGTTTCTCCTAAACTGAACTCATAAGAGTGAAACAAACCTTTCTTTTCTGTTAAACCCCAAATAAACTAGCATTCCCCACAGTTGCAGGGTCTAAATTCACCTGTTGAACCTATATATATCTACCCTTCCCCGAATTCCCATTGTGTCCACGCATTCGTGGACTGTAAACCTAAAACAACACAATTCACCAAGGAAGCTGAGGTTCCTACTCCTGCAAACTATCAAAATTACTCTTGTTAAGCATTCTGCACTATTACCACATCTCATTACCCTTTTGCCTCTGCAAAATTAACCCTCTGTGGTATCCTGCCCGCTAAAACCAGTTCAGCACCAAGTCATAACCACTACTTAGCCATGGAGATGCCACCAATAGTCCTAAATATTCAACCTCTGAATGCCCCACACAGAGAGCTAGAATGGAAAGCCCTAGGTGATAAAGATTACCAGATGTTAGACTCCATGCCCATGACAGTTAAGTTCAATATTCAGTTGATGAATGAATTCAAGGCCCAACATCTCAGTGGGACTGACACCTTGGGAATTTTGGATTCCCACATACTCATCTACAACCTCCCTCAAGTTAATTTGCTACCAGACTTGATCAAACAATGCATGTCAAGTTATGATCCCGACCAAAGATCTGTCCTCAGGCCCTCAAGCTCAGTACTATTTCAAATCACCCCTGAGACTATCAATGAAATGCTGCACTTTCATACTACAGAGCCCCTTACTCCTCTCTCCCTCCAGGACCTGATAACAAAAGGGGGCAAATTGTCTAGGGATCAGATTTCCAGGGTCAACTAGTTGTTTTTTCAGCCTGAATATCGATCTATGACTGCTTCCCTTCCCATACCATATCCATATCTCAATGAGCTGGGGAAAATGATTGTAGATTTGATTAGTTACATCTTGGGTTATGGGACATATGAGGATGTGGACGAAACCATCATAGCAATGCTGTCCATTTTCTCCCCAGGGATGCCTCCTGCTGTGCATTATGACTTTGCCACTTACATTACCAATAAGATTCATGAGCAATTTATGAATCTGGAGAGGGAGAAGGTGTTTAAATACACCAGGTACATCTATCGTCTATTCTTATTCTATCAGCCTGATGCCTTCCCTGTCCCTTTGAAGAAGTTAGACAACCAGGGACGCCCTAGGTCGGTTGTGTCTTGGACTGCAGTCTGTCATCTCCTGCCTTATTCACCATACACCTATTGTGAATTTATTGATCTATTCATTCATCCAGCTATGACCTTGTTGTTGGGTGCCCCTCCCCCAAGATTGACAGAAGAAATGCAGAGAATCCTTCAGCTCTTGAAGGCATACAGCATTGGTGATTGGTACTTTTACCAACACCATACGGTAATCAGAATATATGGCTGTGAGCTAAATCCCTATAGACTGCCAAAATATGTACCTATGAGACTCTTTGCCCTAGAGTATTTCAGGTAGTTTGGAAATGCTGACTTTGTCCATTTCCAAAGAAAAAACAAGAAGGTGCAACCGAAGGTAAAGAATCAGCTGGGCCACTTCTTGTACAATAAGAAGGAGGAAGGATGGAAGGAAGCTGATAGGATCCTAGAGACTCTTAGACTTCAAACCAGTTTTAAGTGGGTGCCTTCTGACCCCAATCACTTCATTTCCCTTAGGAGAATAAAGTATAAATTGGGGGGCTATGTTCATGTGAAACTGCCCCATGTTGAGAAGTACGCCAATGCCCTAAGCTGGAAAGAAGGCACCTTAGAAGAGCCAATTGGACAAGAAGAAATGCTAAGGAGAGAAACAAGAAAACTTGAGAAAGAGGCTGACTTGGAATCTTGTGGGCAGGTTTCTTCCGCATATCAAAGGCAAATTGGAGCAGCTGCCTCATCATCCACAGCCTAGCAGCAAGTAACCGGAGTTTCACAACAAGAAACAAATAAAGGCAAGGGCAAGGAGGTGGAGCAAGAACAATCACCTCCTAGAGCACAGCAACAAATAGAGCAGCAGGCAGAGTAGCAGGCAGAGCAGCAACTAGACCAGCAACCAGACCAGCAACAGGAAGAGAAAGAAAAACAGCAAGAAGAGCCTCAAGAAGAGGGGCAGCCTATGCGGCAAGAACAAATGGCTGAGGCCCCAACACCTACTGAGCAACAAGCCCAACAGAACATACCATCAGGGCAAGAGAAGATAGTGGAGACTTCAATACTCCAGACTCCACAAAAAGTGGAAAACGGAAAGAAGAGAGACAGAGAGCAGGAGACTCCCCTTACAACGTCCACTAATCAAGGGGAGAAAAGGCAAAGATTAAATCCCCTCTCTGAAGAAGAGATGCTTATGGGGCAATCAGTGATAATAGGCCCACCAAGCATGGAGGTATCAGCAAGTTCCTTTCAGCAGGAACCAGAGAGAAATCTTGGAGGAGAGGTCAGCTCCTCAGGCAATCAGAGAAAAGCAGAGGGGAGCATCAAAAAAAAGTTCACTGACATTAAAAGAAGAAATGAGCCACTCAGGCTCCAAATCTACAATTAGTTGTTGAAGATGGCCCCCACAAATCAGCAGAGGCTCATGGCAGCCTATGACATTTCAGAAGGAAAAATGACCATGAGTCATTTCAGGCCCACCACGGTGCAGCCACAGTCAACTGCAGATTACATAAGAACCAACCTGGAGGTTCTTGCAAAAGACATTCACCCGATGGACCAAAGATAACTCCATAAGCAAACAGGTGAAATGGTCTATGCAACATTGGCAGACAAGACAATGCTTGCAAAAGGGCTGGAGAACAGCGTAAATAGTACAGCTGCCCAACTAGAGTTGGAGAAGGCATCTTCCTTGGCCAAAGACAACAGGATCAAGTCTTTGGAAGACATAATTATAGAGCTGGGGCATGACCCCAAGGACCCCAAAGCAATACAATCACTGTTGAAGATGAGGGATGCAGACCTGGCAACCCTAAGAAAGAAACTAAAGCTCCCAGCAACCATTCATCCCCAAACAGATGAGGTTGCTCAGCAGAAACAAGAACAAGAAATAGCTACATTGCTGGTAGCGCTGCACAAACAACTTGTGCAGACAGAAGGGAGGCTGGAGGACACTGAGGCTGCACTACAGGAAGTCCTACAGCAGAAAGAGGGAGGTCAGACTTCTCAGCCCCCTCCACAAGTTATTAACCTTGACGAGCCTCCAAAGACCACTCCTCCTCACACAGAAGTAGCAGCAGCACCGTCCACATCAGCAACAGCACCATCAACATCAAAAGTAGCAGCCTCTACAGAGTAGGCTCCAAGCTTGGACATGCAGAAATTGTTAAATGAGTTCCAGGCCCTAGAGGCCCAGATGACAGAATTAAATGGAGCCAAGGATGAATTGGCCAAATTAAATGAGAAATATGATAAATCAAAGCAGAATGTGGCTGAGAAAGGGAGAGAAATAAAAACTCTCAAGGAAAGAATCAAAGAGCTGGAGAAGGAGCTCACCGTTGACAAAGTGGTGGGTGAGATTAGAAGAGTTTTGTGGACCCACATTGGTCAATCAATAACAGACCAATGGCAATATATTGAAACCATAAATGAGCAAATGGAGCTCATAGGTAAAGCACAAAGGGAAGTGCATAGAGCGAGGGCATCTCTAGGCAGTATGCCTGAGGTAGGCAACAGATTGATCAATGTGCTAAATAACAGGACAGGCCCTCAGCTAGCAGCAATTGGGATCACCAGCAGGACAGAGACTATCTAGTTGGTTAAGAGGGTCCTCACACTGAAAAGCCTGGTACAGACATTGGACAGAAGGAGCCAAGACATGCAAGCAGAGGTACACAGGTTCATGGATAAATTTGTTGCATTACAGGGCAGAGGTCTCCCCAGCTTACTCAACAGTGCAGGAAAACTTCTATCACATGAAGTTTATCCTAAGAGGGTGAACACATTTGCTGCAAATCAGATCAGCCAAGGATCAAGCAACTCCCAGGATACAGGACCAGCATCTGGTCAAAGTCTCTATGACAGAATAGAAAATCTATTCTTTATTATGAATGAGATTAACCATCTGTTTGAAACGCCTCCAGATTTCTACAAGTACACCGAGGCAGATGAGACTATGGATGCAATTTTGAGGCATCAATTGCCTACGCAGGATTGGTGGGCCTCCATGATACAATTATTATTATAAACAAGAGGCCTCATCTGAATTTTGTCATCAAAATATATAATTCATCACCTTCAGAAAGTGTGATACACATACTATGATAGAAAGGTGGAATGAGCCACCTCAGCATGAATATTCAGCCACCAAGAATAGCAAAGATAGCTACAGGTAGCCGGGCTGAGGAAAAGCTTCAGAATGACAAAGCATAAAGACGCATCATTCACATCAGTCAGCATTAAAAGCAGAAACGCTCAAACCGACTCAGCCTCCTCCAAAGGTCAAAAAGAGGCCTAACGGCATTGAAGACCATTCATTTTACATTTATAGTAGCAATAACTTTCTTATCTGATATTTGTAAAGTTGGTGAGCACAATTAATGTATTAAATGACTCAGCATTGAGATATTTTGTAAAACCTATTGTATATATTCCCCCTCACATACACTTCCAAGGGGTTGGTGATTGTTGTTTTTTGGTTGTTTTCTCTTATGAAGAACTCAGAACTCGGTTGTAACCTTTCAGAAGGATGTGATTAATAAAGCTTGGAGTTTACAAGAAGTGAGTCTTACTGGTGCTTGCTGTGATTGGAGCCACTGAATGCTACAGGATTCTAGTGCTATGATTTGATATCATAAGTGTTTCTCTATCTCTATTAATTTTTTCTGTTATTTATTTTAACTCATTCCTCTCACATGTTGGTCTGAATCTAGGAAAGAAAGAGAAGGAATAGCTCAGGATTTGTCCATGGAGACACCCTGATCTCAATCTAATTTCACTATAAATGTTTTCATAGCTTTCAGCTGCTTAAATTGGAATTCTTAATTCCTCCAATAAGCTCTGAATTCCTCACAGTCACTATTTGGTAATTCATTTATGCTACTATGTAGGGATTGTCGTTCAAATTCATGTCACACTATTGGTAACCCCATATCTTACTAAATTGGAAATTATATTAACAATAGCTATCTAGCCTTGCAACAAAACTTTCTCCATCATAGGCACCAGAACTACCTCATTTTTCTGACTCCATATGCCCAATGGATTAGCATCTTCTGAACTCTTCATGCCCTTCTTACAACAAAATTCCATCAACCAAAGTCCCAAACAGAAAATTGAAACTTTAAACTAGCCCAAGATACTCACAAGGCATAGCTGAAACTCAAAGAGAGAGCCCTCTCTGATTATAGATAGGCTAGGATCTATAATCCAAAGGTTGGTTAGTGGTTACCTTGGCTGTATTCCCTTGGGAGTCATAGGGAACAACCTGGGTGTTAACACATCCTTCGCTGAGTATTGATGTTCATGCTCCCACTCATACTCTTCATGAATGACAACACATGTTGGACATGAAACACCAATTCCATCAGTGGGTTGTTCCTTGTTCACAAAAAGTGAAGAGTCCAGAATGGATGAACACACGACAACATCATCCAGAGGAACACTTGAGTGTGAAGATGGAGGTTGAAGAGAAGAATGCATATGATAACTCAAAGGACTCACAACCACATCTACACGAAAATTGAGTGGAGTGATGTTGGGAGAGTGTGAAGGATGAACCGATATGTGAGCATGATCTGAACATCACTTAGCAGTATTCGACCTATTGAATGGGAGGGAGGTGGACAGTAAATTGAGATAATGCCCGCTCCCACAATAGAGTGAGCAAATCCATCAATGAGGAATGTTGAGCGAGGCTTGATATCAAGCCTCCTCTTGGGATGGTCATATTTCTTAGGGAAATACTTGAATTGGTCCCAAACATAAGAAAAAATCACCTAGCTCCTCGGAGCTTGAAACTGCATGTCATAGAAGCGCTGCCAAAAATCAATAATAGATTCATGTAGAGTCGTCTGTTGTTGTACCATTTTCTAGACATGATGGTATGGATCAAAATGATATAATGTGTCTTCAATAAGATGCCATAAGTGCTTAAATGAGTGCATGGTGTGAGTCGGTAGGCTGAGCACCCAATGAAATGGAGATTCACAAAGTGTGTATGCAAGCAATAAACTGGTTTGTTTGTCAGAAAATTGCTCAGGCTAGGCCACTTCACCTTCATCATCATATATATGAGTGGAAAAGAGATTGAAAAGCTTCCCCGAGATGGATACATCTTCATGATTCGAAAAACACCTCGGGGGAAGAAGAATGCAATACTCCATGAAAGATATGAAAAGGTTAAAAACTGGATGAGACGACACTTCTTGTCATCAGGACCTCCTTCTATCACCAGAAATGTTGACAATGTTGGACCTGCCAACATGTCAAGGGGATCTCCCTAGTAAGAAGTCCTAATTAGACCTCAAACCTTTCGGTGTAGGAGTCCCAGTAGTGGGTCGTATGGTAATGCCTTGATCGTGATGTCAAAAAGAGGCAAGTAGAATAACTTTTTGAGCAGCAAAGGTGTGACTAATGCAGTGAGTCAAGGAAGGTGTATGAGAGGTTCCAACACTTCAAAGGGGGAGGAGGTGAAGGTGAGTTCCAGGTTGAAAGGGATCAGTCCCAACTTAGCTAGGAACATGCAACACAAAGGATATGCATAGCTTTCGACAGATCAATCCACTCAGATACGGCAGTCACATCACACAAGGTAAGATAACACACACAACACTCATAGATCAGTCTAAGATGAGTGTGATGATTGTTATTGCAAGGTTCAAGTAAAAGGTATGTCTAGTGTCTGACAGAGCAGTTGACACAG
Organism: Pinus taeda; assembly: GCA_000404065.3. Taxonomy (NCBI): domain Eukaryota; kingdom Viridiplantae; phylum Streptophyta; class Pinopsida; order Pinales; family Pinaceae; genus Pinus; species Pinus taeda. Next base: position 52,088 of record APFE030705793.1, read on the forward strand.
ATAGTGACAACATTGACAACATATGCAACACATTAACAACAAGATTCATATAATTTCATGTCAATCATTTCATACACAAGTACGTAAGTTAAACAACATTTATCATTAAAGCAATCGGAGTAGTCCAACTACAATAACAACATATGCATGAAAATGTGTTGGCCCTTATTATATAAAAAAGTGTAAGTCACAATCATACAATACATCCATGTAAACCTACTAGCCCCAACAGTGGAAAATTATAAACACATCCACCTGCTCCTCTAAAGAGATGTACTAGCTCTGTGCAGTGGAGAATCCAAGGCGCGTTATAATATTGTCCAAGCCTTCTTCAATATAGTCTTAGTAGAAGCTTGGCTGACCAAAAGCCTATACAATGAGTTATAAGGGACTATTTATAGCAAAGGGTGGAGTGACCCTTGACATTCCCCTTTGTGACCATTCAACTACCCTCATGACTCTTCACCTACTCTATGACTGTCACATCCACTCTTGACACTTGACTTACAATTGACATGACTCAACACTACAATGCACATGTACCCATGTGAACAATGGCTTGGACAAGCCAGACTAGACATCATTCATACTTAGACAACCATAGAAGTCAAAATTCTCAACATCCTCATGATGATCGATAGTGATATATTGATGCCAATATTGGTAGTCCTTGAAACTTTATGTGTGTTCTGATGTGACATCTGTCTGAAACTTGAACCTTTCCTCCATAGCATCTCGGTACATTGATCAGGCTCCTCTGTCCAACTGATATGTGAGCATGCATGTCATTGTCTTTAGTGTGGACAGACCAACACCATACTTTCTCATGATGTTTGCACTAATAACCAAGTCTAGGCTGGTGGCAGTGCACATCAACTCATCAAAGTATGAGTCAAGCTCTTGTCAGACTTGCTTCTTGGTTTTTTCCTGGGTGAGAGTCCCAAGTGATGGGATTGCATCTGTGCACACTGTAACCTCCATGATTTTGAGTACTTGTACCAAAATTGATATACAATGCTCGCACAACTGTTTCCAAGGACAATACTTCATATGGTATTGCCTTCTTCAGTTTAGCTCGGATGGACATTGTCACCAAGTGTCCTCCCTACTTGACCACTTGTAGCTCCTTTGTCATTCACTCATTCTAAGCTATGAGAAAATGAACACTTGAGCTAGTGGCTTCGGCGTAGACTCTAGTTGCATCGACCAAAGCAGTTGGATGCTTGTGCACATTAGTCATGATCACTTGCTCTTCAAATTGCACAGGGGATGTTTGGTCCTCTAGAGTTGGTACTCTCTGAGACTGCAAAACTTTGTGATGAGATTCGTCAAAGGAGATGTTGTGCATCTCTACTTTTATCTAACCACCAAGGATCTCAGTGCCCCCTTGGTCATTTGAGACTTGCTCATCATCGGCATGGACTGAAGTGGGTGAGTTTTCCTCTTTATGGTGAGACATGAGGTGGGTATCCTATTCCAAATCCTATTTCTCCATGTCTGCATCCAATTGTTCAAGCGCTTGTTCTATCTCATGAGAAAAGTATTGCCCCTAGGATGGTTCACCCTATTCACATGATGTTAGCTATTAAAATGAATCAACTACTTGTATGGGTGTTGCTTTGTCAGTTTGCACGCAATGCACCCCTTGTTGAATATGTTGTTGTTGCACTTCCTGCTCCTATTGGCGGAACTCTTCTTCTTTCCATAGTTGGTCACCCAGCTCAAGGAACTCCTTCTCTGCTTCTTCCATTCTCTTCTTATCCCGCTACCTTCACGCGATTCACTTATCACACTTCTCCCTCTTCGCCTGAATAGCCATAGCTGCTTGTTATACAAGTGGATCTGCTCGAAACTTATAGCTTTACTCCTCCTCCATGCAGTCAACAATCTTCCTCTTCCCTTTGTCACACACATGTATGCCTGGCTCTACTGCCTCTGATGTTGCAACTACTATTTCTACTAATGGTTCTCTCCGTGATGTTGCTTCATGAAGCTTTGCTAACCACTCTACCGCAAAGCCAACCTATTCATTGGGTCTGGAGGAATTTTAAGAGTATCTCCATGAGTCCTCCTTGGCCCAATGACATGCCCCATGGATCCAGTTTAACTGAACTCTCACGCAGTGATCCTTCATAATGCAATGTGGGTCATACGGGTTGAAGCTTCACAGGTTGAAAGGATTCTTCCACATTTGTTCTGCTTTGACATCAACTTGCTTGATACTCAAGAGATCATATTACCCAATCTGCAATGAAAGAGCAGGCCAAGTTGTGTTCTTCTTCCGCTACAACCTAGCTGTCAATATTTTCGAGATGTGGTATGCTACTTCCCGCATGACAAGCACATCCAAGGAAAAATTTGGAAAAATATGCGGAGACTTCTCCGCACTTAACACTCAGATGAACATGTTGGACGGTGAGGCATACCAATCTACAATGTCTAACAACACCTTCCTCACTTCCTCTAACATGTAGGGTGGATCCTGATTGAATATCAACCTATATATTGGGGTGAAAAAATGGTCAGAAAACCATATGATCTCTCCTATGAAGCTTCATTTGGACAACAACTTGAAATATGTGTTCACAACATTCTGTGCCAGTGACCATGCCCACTCCAAGCCCGGGAACTCATGCTGGGCATGAACTATGTCAAGAATGTAAGAGGACATATAAATCTCCGCATGCATACCATTAGGTGACTTTAAAGCCTTCATGACTTGTTCCTTCAGTTGGTGAGCCAGTATGCCAGACTAGTTGCATGGCCTTCCTTCTCTAGCCAGTTGGTCCAGTGCAATCACCCAACTCTCAAGGAAGGTCTCAGTGATTGCTTGGCCACTCAGTCGACATGCAAATATGACCAAGTATTGGTATGCATTTCTCAATATCTTTGTCTTGTAGATCTCATTGGGGGTCATCATGAAGCGATCTAGATCCTTTACACAATCCTTCTGAATGTCTCTGGAGTGAGATATGTTATTTAGAAAGTTGAATGGAGGAGTCATGACCATCATGGGCTTGTTCAGTTGATACATCTCATTGTAATCTTGTGCTTAGAGGGTTTCAAGCTTCATCCCACTGACACTGCTCAAGGTCATCATCTCAGGGTCAGTGTGAGAAGCGATGAAGTGAATCATGTCCACACATGGGAATGCAAGGTATCTGCATGCAATTTGGTACAAGCCAGACTTATGAATGTTTACATACACCTGACGGTCTTCAAGGTCTTCCCGAAAGGTACCTGCAAATGTTTCATTTACCTCTTGTCACTTCAGTTTGATGTCCTTGTCTAGATAGAACTTTGTATCTTCATAGATCGGCCGAATAGAGGACACCTGCTCAACTACTGCTCCAGCTGCAATAACATCAGCATCCTGAGATCCTGTATTTTTAGAAGCCATTAATATAGATGAACACCCAAAATATCTGGAAACAAGTAGCATGCATGGAAAGAAATATGTCAGTGAAAACAAAGCAAATCCGGGGTAGGACACAACAAATACTTGAGGAATTGATGAGCGAGATTGTGTAAATTTCACAAGGAGGCTGGTTGAATAGCTGCCAGAGATATGAAAAAGGGAGTCTGGGCTGTTTGGGAGGTTGGACTAGCTATTGGATCTCTGAAATATTCAATCCAGGCAAGTAGCTGGCTATTGGGATTATGCAATGTCCAATCTAGTCAGGGAAGGATTGCTGGCCCAGGGAGATTTGTGCAAATTTTGGACTAAGTAGCCACTACCCTCCAAAAACACCCAAAATAGTCCTAGAGGCTAGTGCTGGTCAAGGATGCCCAAATCTGGAGAGGAAGGTGAGGCTTCCTTCCCTAGATTGCACAATGCAACCTTGGTGGAGGTAGAGCTCGGGCTAAGGTTGGCCCGACTTTCCGACGGCCAACTGAAGGCAAGTAAGAAAATGAAATTCATGGCAACACTAAGTGATAGCACAAGTAATTAACAATGACTTCAAAAAATGAATAAAAGAATCAGCAAACAGATCAACATGCATGTGGGTGAGGTAGTTCCCCAGTTGGTCGAACATCCGTGCAAAACAGGACACATGCAACAGCAGTGTGATAGCAACGAAAACTGAAATAGATCTAGGACAAGCTAGAATATATGTAAACGATAGTAGGTGTTAAAATATATCAATGAAACAACACTCACACAAGCGAACACACAAAAAGCGATAGAAATGCTGAAAAAGACAAGTTGAGGTCACTTAATTGTGAATAGCTGAGCCGAATGTTTCAACGAGTCCTTGATATGCTATGGGATGTCAGAGCTCCAATATCGATGTGAACGAATGCGTTCTAATCCATTGAATAAAAATTTTGGTCTCACGATGCACATGCCACTAGGAAAAAGTGACACTTGGGGGGAAACTTCTAAAACAACTTTGCATGTCACCCCTGGCTGCTAAAAATAGATCCCCGAATCATGGGATTCCTTTTGCATTTTGTCTGTTGCTATTCTGAGAATATCAAGTCATGCATGCATTCAAGTCAAGTTTTCCTGGTCTCGGTTGGAACTGGTCAATCGGACTATCCATGCATGCCAGTGCTCAACTGCTTGGGAAAAATGCACATTCCTAGCTAGGAGCAAGGATGAATGCCTGGGAGTTTTGCACAATTTCTGGGTAGAGCAGCTGACTACTACCTAGATTTTCCCAAATCCTAGGTTGAATAGCCTGCTACTAGGAAAATTTGCACAAATCCTATGGGGAGGTTTGGGTGGCAAGATTGCGCAATCCTAGAGCCGAGAAAGCTATCAGAGAGGATTCAACAATTCCTGGAGGGAAGGCTGGTTTCCCTCCATAAATGAGCAATTTTCAAGGGGAAGATGCTCAGCCTACGGCTGCACCAAGTCTAGGTAAGTAGCCTATGAGGGGAATGGATCAACTGTGATCGATAGGCTGCCTTTGTGCGAGGAAAGCACTGAACCTTGAGTACTTGACGAAGCAAGACAAAGTGTTGTGTAAGGATGGTAGGGTGGCTCCAAAACAAGCTAAGGAAAAATTTTGGAGGGTGGTTCTAGCCACTACAACACTTGGTGACACACTGGTAGGACTCCAGCTCTTTGCATTGACCTTGTTCAGGAAAAGAAAGTCTAACACCTCTGAAAGTATTTTTCAGTTCTCAGCTCATCTTGGTTTCAGACTAACTTGACTGTAAGATGTAGCATCTTCCAAGCCCTTGGTCGATTGACACACATTCCAGGCCAAGGAAACACAGTTGTTTCGATTAGGGTTGACGGCTATTATTGTCAGTCTTTGAAGCATTCCACCAGTTATCAAACATGCATTTACAAAGTGGTCTTAAGGCGCCAAAGTAAAATTTTGTCATTTTAGTGAGTCTTCAAGTAAAATTTGGTCACTAGGTGTTAGGTCTAGGATTTGTTTTCACTCCTTCCAAAACTTTCCAAGTGTCGGTCCATGTCACCATTCAGCTGAGTGTACCATCATTGAGAGAGTTTTCATCATCATTTTAGGTTCCAATGGGTCACTTTACACCTTGTTCGTACTTTAGTTGTACTTGGGTAAGGCTCATTTCCCTCTCCTAGGGTTTTGAAGGTAATTTCTCTTGGATAGTCAAATCATCAACAAAAATTGTATCCTAATGGTCATAAACCTTCCCATATTCTTAACGTACCTTCTTAAGCACTTCCCATCATTGATATCCTTCAAATTCGTCATTTTCCCAAAAACCCTAGCTTCTTGCTACAATTTGACAATTTTCTAGGCTAGACCTGTGTTTTTCCCTTTCGGACCCCTTCCCCTTACTCAATATTTAAAATTCCACTTTCCCTTCCTTCCTAACATCCCTCACTATTTTCCAAAATCGTGTCAAGAATTTAGTAGCCCCTTATCTCCTTCGCTTCCCTTCATTTCTACAAATCGCCTGTTCCACACATCGGTATAGGTTTTACTCAAATGATGTTTCTGAGAAATAGAATATGAATTTGAAAAAAGTGAGAGATTTTTTTGTCCATAATATTCCAAAGAAGAAAAAATTCCTTCAATTTTTACACAGTGGTCATGGTCTTAGAGAAATTTAAAAAATACAGTTGCCTCAGGAGGGTTGCTACACCTCTGGAGTGAACTTGGTAAAATCAAGATTTATCCTAGACTAGTTGGCCAAATGACTTACCTGATGCACAAAATGATAGCTAGACACAAAGAGCTTTCCAATGAGCTATCATGAGCTCAATTTTGAGTTGACAAAAACCTTCAAAAGATGACTACAACAGCACTCTGCATTTAGGCAGACTCATTATGCACATTTTGACCAGTCTTGGGAGATTTGACTTTTAGCAAGGAAAATGAACTCCAAATTGAAAAATTCAATATGTTTTGGAATGTAGCCTCAACAAGATTTCCAACAAGATATCCTACACCCAATTGGGACACTAGGAAGGCCTCCAAAACGCGGTCTAAAAGCGACACTGTGAATAGAATCAGTGGCCCTGCGCATAGACATTTTCAACACAGGAAATTGCAATAGATGCACAGCACCACCGATGCTAGGAACTTGTTGGAAGAATGGCTTACATATTTCGATTCCAAATGAAAAAATAAGAAAACCCAGAAAGTTTCATCAAATTTGGAGAAAATATTGGTCACCTAAAGGTCAAAAAACCATCAAACAATGACCTCTGTGCCACTTTTTGGACACACAAGAAGTAGTCTTGGGCGATTCCACTTTTGAGGGAGAAAATGACCTCCAAATTTAGAAATTCAAGATGTTTCAGAGACTAGATAGGCATACCCTTCCAACAGGCCATCTTGGGCTCAATTTGGTTAAGGGGAAGGCCCCCCAAAACTGGGTTTGAAAAGGCACTGCGCATAGGATGAGTTTTGCTAGTTTTGCTCAAAAATCCAGTTTTCACCTAGTTATTTCAAAAATTGACTTTCACTATCATGTGGATGAATTTATTAATGTAAATGATGCTATGATATTTAAATATAATTTTAAAATGACTCTTGAGGGTAGATACATAATTTTGAGGTGGTTTGGGGGTAAATGAATCGGTTCCCTTAGTTTTAGAGGCAAGTTGTTTCACTGCCTATATTCTTGTTCTTAGTTTAGATATGGTTGAAACCACCCCTCTTCTCATGGATTCGATCCCTGATGGCTAGCATAGGTGGTTTGATGCCTATATTATATACTTTCTTAGTCATTTGTAAAGGTTGGGCTCTTGTGGATGCTCTGAGCTACATTATACATCTCTACAACGGTTTGGCAAGGAAATACCCAGGGTTTGCAACTATTTTTGTGGGATTCTTGTGGTAATGTGTTTTTGTATTATTTCTCCTTCTGTAATTAGTTATTATCATGTGTTGTATGTGCTGAAATCGATTTCATTCTTCTTAAATGAATGAAATCAAGATAGATAGGTCGAATACATTGGTAACAATGATCTGCCTTTGGAATACATTTAGTTTTTTGATGTTTCAGTTGTCTGAAGAGGATTCATGATCCTTGTATGCCCTCCTCAGCTCCTCACCGGTCCTAGACCTACCATCTCACTCAAATCCAAGTTCCAAAACACCTACCAACCTCACCCCACAGAACACCCTGCAATCTTGACTTCATTTCCTAGACCCATAGCTGCCTTCTCTATTTGATCTAGCAACAAAACCATCAAAAATCAGTCAAAAAACCCTAGAGGTACTATACCTAGAATAAAATCCATATTTGATTCAGTCATCTCAACTGAGATTGACAAGGAGAGAACCCTCTCCCGACCTAGTAGGGCTAGCTACTAGGTGAAGCATGGTTTGTGGTTACCCTAGAATTTCCTCCCTTCAGCCTGAGGTCAATCTAGGCTCTAACATAGTGTCGACCATATTGGGGAATATAGTGTTATGTTCCTCAGCAAAATGTATCAAGTTCAGATATGATTGTTGATGGTGGACAACGATCAGACACCGAAAGGATGAAATCATTCACCTGGCTATTCCAAATCAGTTTCGAGATCAGATCCAAGGACTCCACTGGAGGATGAACCTAACTAGCAGAAAAATGAAAGGACAATATGGAAAGATTAGGTATTCAAGTTGGAATTTCATCCAATACATTGTGTTCTTTGTTATAAATCATTTCTTCTTTTTTCTTGAGTATGTCAAGAAGGCTTTACAAAGTATATTGTATTTGAGAGAAGATCCTAGACCTGCATTTGATTCTTTCCCTTTGAAGATTGTAAATACAAAATGTTTGCATGCCTTTGATCTTGATCAAGGCCCATCTTCTAAATCTTTTGATGACCATCTTCAAACTGATGAGCCTCAAGAGACCAAGACTAATTCTATATCCTTTTTATATACTCCTATACCTTGTAAAATTCTAGATCGATACAAGCCTTTGATTTTACCTTCTATATCCCATGCTTTCCCTAAAAATCATTACCTATATCTACCAAGATTTGATGGCGAATGCGATAACGTCACTGCCGAGAGACATGTACTGAATTTTGAGTCTTTTCTTGACCTTTTTGAAGTTGATGAAGAGGATGTCAGTATTAGGCTTTTTGCTCTTTCTCTGTAAGGCAAAGTCAAGAGTTGATTTAAGACCTTGCCTAATGCGAGCATCTCAGATCTCTAGTAGTTTTTCAAAGTGTTCCTCGGAAAGTGGGTGTTTAGATAGAACCCTTTCTTGCTTCTAACAGAGTATAACCAACTAAAAAGACATCCATGGGAGACAATACAAGAGTTTTCTGCCATATTTAACTAAGTTTATTTTTCGATGCCCGTTAATGTAAGGCCTCCTCCCGGATCTACTCTCTTACACTACCCAAATGCCTTTGATCCAGAAATGGAGTTTCAGCTGAGGGAAAGGAACCTTGCAACAATTGAAGAGGCTAATCTGCTGATCAGAAGGGCAAAGTTGAAGAGAGGAAGAACATAGATCCAGAGGAATCGACATCTTTAGAGGTAAAGCTCGACATTTTGGTAAGTGCAGTGGAAGAGATGATGCAAACTATCACCACAAGGAATGAGTATGATGTTCAAGACCATGGCTCGTTGATTGAAGAAGAACAAGTGTCTAATCCAAAATATTTCCTTTCTTATTCCAGTTGTCATAGATATGATAATGATTTTTTTACAGATCATCTTAGAGAAGAGAGAGCTGTTGACCTGACATGTATGCTTGATGACGTATTTTATACTGATGATTTCCCTAAGTTTGATCAGTATGATGATGATTATGTTCTCCAAACAGAAGCTAATCTTGCAGATAAATCAGTAGCTGGATTGTGGAAGGAGGAAGTTTGATTTCAACAGTTCTAGTACACTGATCATTCGTTACATATCAGCTATGGAAGTGAGGAGGAAAGTGTAGAAACATTTGAAGTAAGTGAAGGATCTTTGCCTTTTTTTTTCTGTGTTTCAGTTCATTAGAGACAACCTTCATGCAATCAGAAATCAATCGCCGATAAGTTTTGATCTTGACCATCTTGAGGGCAATGAATTCCTTGTTCACGACTTCTCATATATAGATTTGCAACCCCCAAATGCCATTGATTTTCAAGTTGTAGAGGAAAACATGGAAACTGGAACATATGATCAAATGATGCAAAATGATTCTGTACCATTCTGTTTTGAATCATTTCAGTTTTTGAAGTGAAGTTTGAATATTATATCTTCAAATGAGCAACCTATAGAAAATCATGCAATCTCATTGGAATCAATAGAAAATGGGTTGCAACAGTCTTTTCAAGTTTTTCACGATCCAATAGCTCATGTGCTGGATGATGTCTGTAGTCAAAGCCCCTCTCCATTAGCTACCTATGAGCTTGAAACAAGTATTGATACAAACTTCATCTGGTAGCCTCTTTCTTTGTCATTATCAGTAGGAGTCTCGTCAGAAAGCTCAGATGAAAGTTTTCATTCATGGTATGAGAAGAAGTAAAGGAATCCATTGGATGAGCTAAGTTCCAGTGCACATGAATTTCAAGATCCTTATGCAGTATTTTTGGAGGCGGATAGAGAATCCATATTATTCAATTTGTGAAAATTTGGATCTGTTTACAAGTTTTCATGGGAGTTACCTTTTAGTAGTTCACTCTTGTTGGTCATAAGCAAGCACTTCTGAAGAATTCAAACAACAGCTGGAATACTTACTTGGTTGCATTGGTTGTTTCATTTCACTTGATCAGGTGATGAATGGAACAATTAGAGTAGGTTTTATTGAATAATATCCATTTTGAGCATATTTTCTAGTTTTTCAGTTGTGTTTTAGTATTGAGTCAGTTTCAGGTCAGTTTTTGTCTTTGAGTCATCAGTATTCAGTCATGTAATTTCAACTTGAGTTTTTGCCTCCATGCCCAATGGATAAGGCTACTAGGTCTATGGTGTTCTTGGAACCTCCAAGGAGCTACCATCCCCATTGGAGCCAATGTTAGTGTCAGTCTTTGAAGCCTTCCACCAGCAATCAAACATGATCTTACAAAGTGGTCTTAGGGTGCCAAAGTCATTGTCATTTCAGTGAGTCTTCAAGTAAAATTTTGGTCACTAGGTATTAGGTCTAGGATTTGTTTTCACTCCTTCCAAAAGTTTCCAAGTGTTAGTCCATGTCACCATTCAGCTGAGTGTATGATCATTCTAAGAGTTTTCATCATCATTTCAGGTTCCAATGGGTCATTTTACACCTTGTTCGTGCTTCAGTTGTACTTGGGTAAGGCTCATTTCCCTCTCCTAGGGTTTTGAAGGTAATATCTCTTGGATGGTCAAATTATCAACAAAACTTGTATCTCGATGCTCATACACTTTCCGCTATCCTTAATTTACATTCTTAAGAACTTTCCATCACTAATATCCTTCAAATTCATCATTTTCCCACAAACCCTAGCTTCTTGCTACAATTTGACAATTTTCAAGGCTAGGCCTGTGTTCTTCCCTTTTGGAGCCCTTCCCCTCACTCAATATTTGAAATTCCACTTTCACTTCCTTCCTAACATCCCTCCCTATTTTCCAAAATATTCTCAAGAATTTAGCAGTGCCTTATCCCCTTCATTTGCCTTCATTTCTACAAATCCCCTATTCCACACATCAGGATAGGTTTTACTCAAATGATGTTTCTGAGAAATAGAAGATGAATTTGACAACAGTGAGAGGTTTTTGTCCATAATAGGGAAATGAAGAAAAATATTATTCATGTCATACACAGGTATCATGGTTTTAGAGAAATGTCAAAAATACAGTTTCCTTAGGAGGGTTACTGAACCTCTGGAGTGATCTTGGTAAAATCAAGATTTCTCCTAGCCTCGTTGGCCAAATGACTTGCTTGTTGAGTCAAATGATAGCTACAAACATGTGCTTTCCAATGAGCTATCATGATCTCAATTTGTATTTGAGGAAGACCTTCCAAATATGACTGCAACAGCACTCTACATTTAGACAGCCTCATTTTGCACATTTTGGTCAGTATTGGGAGATTTATCCTTTGATAGGGAAAATGAACTCCAAATTGCAAAATTTAAGATGTTTTGGAAAATAGACTTGACAGTGCTTCCAACAGGGTATCTTGCACCTAATTTGGACACTAGGAAGACCTCCAAAACTCGGCCTGAAAGTGGCGTTATGCATAGAATCAGTGGCATTATGCATAGAAATTTTCAACACAGGAAATTGCAATAGGTGCATAGCGCCACCGGCACTACACTTTTGATTGGGCCACTTGTTGGAAGAACAACTTGCATATTTGTATTTAGCATGAAAAATAACCAAACCCAAAATTTTTCATCAAATTTGGAGCAAATGTTGGTCACCTAAAGGTCAAAAAGCCATCAAAAAATGACCTCTCTGCCACTTTTTGGACACACAGGAAGAAGTCTTGGGAGATTCCACTTTTGAGGGAGAAAATGACCTCTAAATTAAGAAATTCACATTGTTCCAGAAGCTAGATAGGAAAAAATTTCCAACAAGCCATCTTGGGCTCAATTGTGTTAAGGGGAAGGCCCCCAAAATTGGGTTTTAAAAGGCACTGCACATAGGATGAATTTTACCAGTTTTGCTCAAAAATCAAGTTTTCACCTAGCTGTTTGACAAATTGACTTTTAATATCATTGGGGATGACTTTATGAATGTAAATGATACTATTATATGTAAATATAATTTTAAAAATGACTCTTAAGGGTAGGTACATCATTTTGAGGTGGTTTGGGGGTAAATGAATCAATTTCGTTGGTTTTAGAGGCAAGTTGTTCCAATGCCTATATTCTTATTGTTAGTTTAGATATGGTTGAAACCACCCCTCCTCTCATGGATTCAACCCCTGATGGCTAGCATAGGTGGTTTGATGCCTATATTATGTACTTTCTTAGTCCTTTGTAAAGGTTTGACTCTTATGGATGCACAGAGCTACATTGTACATCTCTACAACAGTTTGGCAAGGAAATAAACCAGGATTTACAGCTATTTTTGTGGGATTCTTGTGGTAATGTGTTTTTATATTGTTTGTCCTTCTATCATTAGTTATTCTCATGTGTTATATGTTCCAAAATCTATTTCATTCTTCTTAAATAAATGAAATTGAGATAGATAGGTGGAATACATTGGTAACAGTGATCCATCTTGGGAAAACATCTAGTTTTTGATCTTTTCAACCGTCTGAAGAGGATTCATGATCCTTGCATGCCCTCCTTAGCTCCTCACCAGTCTTATACCTACCATCTCACTCAAATCCAAGCCCCAAAACACCTACCAACCTCGCCCCACAGAACACCTTTCAATCCTGACTTCATTCCCCAAACACAAAGCTGCCTGTTCCATTTGATCCAGCAACAAAACCATCAAAATCAACCAAAAAATCCTAGAGCTACTATACCTAGCCTAAAATCCATATTCAATTCAGTCATCTCAACTGAGATGAACAAGGAGAGAACCCTCTCCCGACATGGTAGGGCTATCTACTAGGTTAAGCGTGGTTTGTGGTTACCCTAGAATTGCCTCCCACTAGCCTGAGGTCATTCTATGCTCTAAAAATGGGTATATAGGTGCACAAGTAACATAGTCGTCATAGTCTTACTTTCATCTCTGGTGTTGCTCTAGTGCTAGCAGGCCTGGACAGTACCCTGGTGGAGTCACATAGGAACACAAGCATGACTCCATTGCCAGCGAGCCTTGTCAGTACCCCAACAGAGTTACTTGCATCACCTCCATGCACAGGAATCCTTTCTCTTCTTTCACCTTATTTATTTTTCATTTTGAATGTTTTGACTTTTCATTTTTCATTTTCACTCTGCATGGCACTTATTCATTTCAGAGGTGGAAGAGGGATCTAGAATTATTGAGAGTGGAGGAGGTTGTTCCAACATAAAAGTAGTTAATTATATCTTTGACGTGCCTGTTAAGGTTTTCCCCATCACCTTACTCTACTTCACTGAGCTGACAAGGGTTAACCCAAAAATAGTCAACTAGAGAGGGTGACACTAGTTAGTGTGCAAGCATTGTGTTTACACCAAGGTTCACTTTGAATAGTACGTATTTCCATTTGATGTATCATGGACTAAGAGTAACAAGCTCATCATATAGAGGCAAGATAACAGATAACCAAATAGTGATAGCTATAAAATTCCACTTGTACTTTACCCAGCTCGCTTCAAGAGTCATACATGGTTTCGTGCAAGGCTAACATATGAATGGAACAAAAGAACCAACAAACATCAAAGCAAAGTAAAAGAAGAAGCTAAAGTGAAATCAAAGCAAGTAAAAAAGCAAGAAAACAAAGATGAAAACAAACCATATAAGAAAACAAGCATGCAAGAAAACAACTGAAAGAAAACACTATCCTATTCCTACACTAACGGTGCATGAGCCTGATCACGTGAAGTGATACTTCCAACACAACTACCAGGCCAATGGTAGACCCATGTTGGTGAAGGCTTGTTCCACGAGAAACCCAATGGTGTGAAGCAGCAAACAAGAAAGATATAACAATGAAGAGAACCACACTTCATGTTTCAAAGTGCCCACGTGACATAAGTAAGTGCAAGTGCATGACGAACATTCCATAGACTTCTCATGGTGTTGTGTGACACTACGTGAAACTTTCAAGCATAAGAACACTCTTGATTGTGACATGCAATCAAATGAAAGAAATAAAGATAAATTGCATCGCAAATGAGTGCTTTCAATGTAAGACTCCTATAATGCATGAGTAATGGGATTGTGTAATTTGAGGTGAGGAAGTGTGATCTGTGAGTGAGATGGATCTTTAATGCATACATATGAGTGATGAGAAACCTTGGGTGATTGAATAGTGTCATGATTGGAAGTGAGACTAGCCCCAAGAGAGCGAAGCCCTGACATAACTATCAGCTCAAGATGAAGTGCCTCGACAGTCTTGGGTGTCTCAACTTCATCATCATGTAGATCATCATACACTAGTGGCTTTGAAAGATCAACTGCGATAGATTCATTATCATGATCAAAATTGGAAGAAAATGGATCACGAACACCACGATCAGAAAAATCAATGAATTCCTCAGCATCCTCATGTTTAGATGAACCAAACATAGGGGTAGATGAAAAGAGAACGAGCTTATCCTCTGTGTTTCTATAAAAGACAGATGAAGGACCTAGTGGATCTTCAATGAATAACTTATCCTCTCCATTTTCAAATGATTTACTAACATCTGGTGTGTCTTGTGAGTGATCAACAATGGGTGCATCTATAGATGAAGATACGCATGCAAAATCATGGATGGAAGGTTCAACAAAGAGGTTAGGAAAGAACGGAGGGGGATCGGATGGAAGGGACTCATCCCTCACCAAGAATTGATGTTCAAACTCCCACTCATACTCTTCATGAGTGACAACACATGTTGGTTGTGCAACACCAACTCCATCAGTGGGTTGTTCCTCATTCACAACAAGTGAAGAGCCCGGAATAGAAAAACACATGAAAACATCATCCATAAAGGTCAAAGAAAAGAATTCATATGAGAACTCAAAGGAATCATAATCAGATCTGCATGAAAATTGAGTGGAGCAATGTTGGGAGAGTGTGAAGGATGAATCGGTGTGTGAGCATGATCTTCAACATCACTGAGTAGTGGTGGAGATGTTGAATGAGAGGGAGGCGAACAGTCAGTTGAGATAGTGCCCAATCCCACAAGAGATTTCATAGTTCCATAAATGAAGAATGTTGAGCGAGGCTTGATATCAAGCTTCCTCTTGGGATGGGCAGATTTCTTAAGGAAATACTCAAACCATTCCTAAACATAAGCAAATTTCATCTCGCTCCTCAAAGCTTGAAATTGCAAGTCACGGAAGCGCTGCCAAATATCAATAACGCATTCATGCGGAGCCCTTTATTGTTGTAATAGTTTTTTTTCAACATGGTTTAGATCAAAATGATAGAACATGTCTTTAATAAGATCATAGAAGTGCTCAAATGAGTGCCCAATGTGAGCCGTTAGGATGAGAAACGACCGAAATCGAGATTCGTGAATTGTGTATGCAAGCAACAAATCGGCCTGTTTGTCAGAAAACCCATCTTCCTCGTGAATCATGGAAACAAAGCTATGTAAGTGCTCAAGCTAGGCGACTTCTCCTTCACCATCATACGTGTGAGTGGAAAAGATATCGAAAAGCTTCCCCGAGATGGAGACATCTTCATGATTCAAAAAAGACCTTGGTGGAAGAAAAATGCAAGACTCCATGAAAGATATGCAAAGGTTCAAAACTAGATTAGAGGACACTGCTTGTCATCAGGCCCTCCTAGTCCCAGAAATGTTGATGGTGCTAGCCTAGCCAACATGTGAAGGGGATCTCCTAGGTAAGAAGTCCCAATTAAACTTCAGACCATTTGGTCTAGGAGTACGAGGAGTGGGTCGTAAGGTAATTCCTTGACTGCGATGTTCCAAAGAAGAAAGTAGAATAACTTTGTAAGCAACAAGGGTGTGACTAATGCACTTAGTCAAGGAAGGTGTGTGAGAGGTTCCAATGCTTCGAAGGGGGAAGGAAGCAAAGGTGAGTTCTAGGCTAAAAGGGATCAGTCCCAACTCGGCTAGAAACACACAAAAAAAGGACATGCATAGCTTCAGGTCGAGCAGTCCACTCGGATGCAGAAATCACATCAAAGAAGGTAAGGTAACATGCAAAACACTCACAAATTAGTCTGAGACTAGTGCAATGATTGTTATGGCAAGGTTCAAGTGAAAGGACTATCTGATGTTCAGTAAAGCAGTCAACATGGATGGTGACAACGTTAACAACATATGATACATACTAACAACAAGAGTCATATAATTGGATGTGAATCAGTTCATAAACAAGTGCGTAAGTTAAAAAACATATATCATTAAAGCAACAGGAGCAGTCCAACTACAATAACAACATATGCATGAAAATGTGTTGTCTCTTATTATATAAAGAAGTGTAAGTCAGAATACACCAATACATCCATGTAAACCTACTAGCGCTAATCGTGGAACATGATAGCTACATCTTCCTACTCCAAAGAGATGTACTAGCTCCATGTAGTGGAGAAGCCAAGGTGCATTCCAATACCATGCAATCCTTCTTCAATATAGTCTTAGTAGAAGCTTGGCTAACCAAAATCCTATAATTTATATAGAAAAGAAAAATTTCTCGGATGGAAAAGAAGAACTCTTCTCAACCATATTCAATTCTAAATTATCTTGCAAAACTTTGACAAACTCTTCTTTTGTCAACGGATTTTGATAAAGTCTGAGTCGATGTCCATTCACTAAAAGCGGAATTTTCTCTTCATCAATAGTCCTGATTCTAACTGCACCATATTCAAAAACATTTGCAACTTCATAAGGTCCAAGCCAATTGGTTTGGAATTTTCCTTTGAAATTTTTGAACTTTGAATCAAAGAGTAATGCCCAATCTCCTTGATGAATTTTTTTTTCTTTAATGTACTTATCATGCCATTTGGATCTCTGTTGTTGAACTAGGCTGGTCTTCTGGAGGGCTTCTTGTCTTATTTCTTCAATCTCATTAAGTTGTCTAATCCTTTTCTTCTATCCTTTTGATAAGTCAAGATCTAGTTGGATTGTTGTTTTATAAGTATAGATCTGGAACTCTATTGGAAGTAAGTCATGCTTCCCATAAACAATTTCATAGGGAGTATGTCTTGTAGTACTTCTCCATGTTGTTCTATAAGCCCACAAAGCTTTTGCAAGCTTTTCTACCTATTCCTTCTTGTGTCAGTGTATAGTCTTGGTAAGGGTTGCTTCAATCACTTTATTTGTACACTCAAATTGTCCATTGGCTTGTGCATGGTGCAGAGTCGACTTTCAACATTTGATTTTGTACTACTCCACAAGCTTATGGACTAATCTACATGTAAACTTTGTTCCTTGATCTGTTACAATTTCTATTGGAACACCAAAACGAGTGAAAATATCCTCAAAAATAAATGAAACTACAACATTTTCAGTAGCAAAAGGAGGCACCTTAGCTTCTACCCGTTTAGTGACATAATCAGTACATACTAGAATATATCTCTTTGTCTTTGAAGGTGGGCTGAATGGAAAGACAAAATCTAGTGCCCATTTTTCAAATGGTTCAATAAGTACCTGTGGTTGTAATGGGATTTCATTTGAAAGAGTGGGTTTTCCCATTCTCTGAAAACTATCACATCTTTTAACATATTCCTTTGTATCCCTGAAAACGAAAGGCCAATAATATTCTAAGAGTAAGACTTTATAAGTAGTTCTTTTGTCAGAAAAATGTCCTCCACATGGTTCATAAAGGCAAGCTTTAAGTATTTTTGGTATTTCACCCTCTCGAACACATCTTATGATGATGAGATCTAGTCCTATTTTATATAACTCCTTCATTTATCCATGCATATGATGTGTTATTGTGAATTGTCCTCCTCTTTTCTCGAGGAGACAAATGAAATCGAACTTTCCTTGTAGCTAAATAATTAGCAATGTCTCATACCAAAGAGATTTAGTAGATACTACAAGAAGGTATTCATAAGGAAATTTATCTTCTACAGGTAGATCATTATTATCATTTTGAATTCTAGATAAAGGCCAACAATTTTGTTTTGTTTTCTGGGTCTATCTAGAATGGTGATGTTGAATTCTTGTAACAATAAGAGGCATCTGGTTATTATTCCATTAGTGATTGGTTTATTCATTAGGTATCTTATGGCAGAATGGTCTGTGTGAATGAAATTTTCATAGCCATTTATATAATGTCTGAAATTGTTAATGGCATGAACTACAACTAAAAAGACCTTCTCAGTTATAGTATAATTTATCTCTATAGGAGTTAAAGTTTTACTGGTATAATAGATTACATAAGGAATAAGGTCTTTTTTCCCTAACACAACTCCCAAGGTTGTATCTAAATCATGAGTTGATATATGGAAAGACAAACTCCAATTAGGTCCTTTTAGGATAGGTGCTTCAGAAATTCTCTTTTTCAAAGTTTCAAGGATAGCTTGACAATCAAAATCCCAATTGAATTCACAGTCCTTGGTAAGCAGTTTAAAGAGTGGAGATGCAATTTTCCTACAATTGTCTATAAATCATCTATAATATCCAGTAAAACCAAGAAAACTCCTAACATCCCATTAACAATTTGACATTGATAACTTAGAAATGACCTCAATTTTAGATGAGTCAACCTTAACTCCATCTCCTGAAATATGATGATGTAAGACAATTCCTCCGTTAAACATCATGAAACATTTATCATGACTTAACGAGAGATTTGTTTCTTTGCATCTTATTAAAAAAATTTCTAAATTTTCAAGTGCCTCATTAAAAGAATCTCCATAAACTGTGAAATAATCCATATACACTTCCACATAATCATGAATAAGACTAGAGAAAAATTTAATGACTTCTCGTTGGAACGTTGCCAGAGCATTACAGAATCCAAAGGGAAGTACTTGGTAAGCTTAAGTTTGCCATGGATAGGTGAATGTCTTTTTATCTTGATCTTTAGGTGCTACCTGAATATGGTTATATCCATTAAAACTGTCCAAAAATGAAAAATACTTTTTCCATGCCAATGTGTCTAAGATTTGATCTATGAAAGGTAGTGTAAAGTGGTATTTTAATTTTTCTTTATTTAACTCCCTATAATCGATGCATACTCTCCATTTTCCATTTTTCTTTGGAATGATTAATAGGGGTGAAACCCATTGATTGTCTGATATTGGATAAATGAAATTTACATTTAGCAGTTTTTGCAATTTATCTTTAACAATTTCTTTTAGGTTTGGGTTCATTCTTCGTTGTGGTTGTCTAACTGGTCTTGCACTTTGTTCAATGTAGATATGATGTATGCAAGTTTTAGGATCAATTCCCCTCATATCGGTATATTCCCATGCAAATGCAGAAGAATGTTTCTGTAAGACTTCTATCAGTTGAGTCTTTTGTAATTCTTCCAAGTTTTCATTAATATCAAAGTTTTACCTAGAAAGATTTCAATTACAGAATTCCCAAATTTTTCCATGCAGTGAAATGATACTTGTCTAGATGAGAGATATTCATTTCGACTATGGTCATAATGTGAGGAAGATTCATTATTTTCCAATATATTTAAAATTTGGTCTTCCTCTCTATTTTGTCTAGTAGTGAAAACAGGTTGTATATCATCTTCGTCATTTATCCATTCTTCGTTTTCTCTTTCTATTGTTGTTCTTGCAGGAGGGTATAATGTAAATTTCCTTGTAGAACTTCCATCTAAGATAAACATGTCACTTGGTCTACAACCAATGAAAGGATTAGTTGTAGCTAGCCATAGGATTAATGGGCATCCTCCTAAATTATCCCTGGGTGTTAAGACCATGAAATCAACAAGATATTCTCAAAAATCTATGGATACACAAACATCCTCCAACACACCATCAAGTTTAATGACATAACTATCTGCTAATCATAATAGTGTTGGTGTTTATTGAAGGTTAGGAAGCTTAAGTGAATCCCTGACTTGTTTAGTCATTATGTTTATGGCTGCTCCTAAATCAATCAGTGTGTTTGGTATTTCAATTCCATTGATGTGAATTTTTACAATGGGGCTTCCTGGATCTATATATTTTTGAGTTTCCATTTTCCCCATCATGATGTCTACAATTTTCTTGACTAATTGAATTCCTTTTATGTCTTTTCTTTTTCTTCCTGATGTTTTGAGTACTTAATTCCTTAATTGTTTTTGCAAAAATTAGTATTTATTTTATGGCTTGTAACAAAGAAATTTTGATACTGACATTTCTTAATTCATCCAACATATTATAACCAGGCAATGTGATTTCTTTTTCTACTCCTCCATCAATTTTCAACCATTTAGGAAAAGGTGGTCTAATTGATACCGAGGGTTGTTCTATGATAGGAGTATTTATTGGAACATTTAATATTTGATTATTCTCCTTTTAAGGGAGAGAGGTCTCTCCTTATTCAGATTGATTTTTATGTTTTTAGAGATTTGATCTTGTTTCCTAAATAACAATAGGGGGTTTTCTTTGTAACACTCTTCTAGACCTTAATTGGACATTATTTAGATCTAGTGGAGTTATTACATAAATTTGAGGATTTTTCCCTTCCATGTTGTACATAGGTTGTTGTGGTATTTTATTATTAGGATTTAGAAGTAGTTGAGTGGGTAGTTTATTGGGTTTTTGTGTAAATGGTAGGGAGAGCTGTGGATTTTGATTCTGAACTTGGATTTGAGGTATTTTATTAGCTTGGGGAATTTGACTGCATTGGGGTAGAAATTGTGGTGGAAGATAGGATGGTGAATATTGTTGATATTGAGCATAAGCCCCAATAGGAATTTTCCATCCTTGATTCCAATATTGTGATTGTGGCTAAGGCCAAGGCTACTAAGTTGGATTCCAATTATTTTGTGAAGATTGAGGAAATTGTTGTGGTCTAAAGCCTTGTGGTTGATTTGGTTGGGAGTTTTGCCATGGTCTCTTGGTTATAAAGTAAAGAGGGTCTACATGTTCTGGTATTCCTTCATCATTAAATATAGCCTTGAGACCTGGTAAAGAAGGACACTCCTTGGTATCATGATTATCTGCACATATGGCACAAGTTTAGATAGATTTTGAATCCAAGGGACACTCTCTTAAGGCAAGCTTCTTTCAACATCTAAGACAAAAAATAGATAATGCAACATTTTCATATTTTTTCTTATTCTATATTTTAAGGGTGTCTATCTGTTCACTTAGACTCCCTAAAATATTTGTCTTGAATGTATCAAGCAAGCTTCCTAATTTTTCCCCACTGACTGTCCCAGCTGTAGATTTATTAATTCTTGGTAAGAGACGGTCTCTAGGTGTTATGAAACCAACTCACAGAAAGATAGAAACGATAGACCAACGCCTTAGAAATAAGCCTCTTTGAGTGGGTAACCTCCCTTACATTACAAAAGTGAGCATTTCTTGGTTGATACAAATGACAAGACCTCATTTCTATATATAGGAGTTGAAGGGGTCATAATATAATCAGAGCTGACATAACAATAATAATGTAAGGGCACAATAATAACAATAGTGGGAATCTATGGGGCACAATAATAAGGGTGTTGTACTAATAACACTAAGGGGTTACACTAGTAGTATAGGGACGTAACATGCCCCTCTCCTTCAAAAAGTGTTGTCCTTAATGCTTGAGTAGTTCTTGATCCTTCTATATAAAATTATTGTCCTCCCATGTGGAATATTCAGCGGGTAAGTTATTCCACTTGATGAGATACTCTGAAATTGATCGATTTTGTAGCTTTTGGGTTCTTGTTTCTGTGACTGCTCCAGGTTCCAATATGATTTTTCCTTCCTCATCAAGTTCTGGCAATATTGTTTGAATTGAGATCTTCTGTAACTTTTGAATGAGTGGACACACTTCTTTGTCCTTATTTCATTCATCCCTTTCTTCGTTTATCCAATCTGGTTGGATAATAGAAATAGCACAAAACAATGCTTCCACATCCTCATCCTTTCTTGAGAGTGCATCTGCAAAAAAAAATTTCTTCCTTTTTTTGTAGATGATTTCAAAGTCATAACCCAACATATTTGTGACCCATTTTTTCTATTCTTCTAAACATAATCTTTGTCTTGAAAAGAGTTTAAGGCTATCATGATCCATTTTTACCTTGAAGAGTCTTCCCATTAGGTAAGGTTTCCATTTATTAAGTGCATGTAGTACTACCAACATTTCCTTCTCATAAATAGCTTGCTTGAGATGTAGCCGTAAAAATACCCAATCACCTGCACTAAAACTTTTTTCACTGCGATGTTGATCTACCTGTTGTTTCATTCGATTTTGCACCAAAGTGGCGTTATCCTTTAAAAGTTGGAGAACTTGTTGTTGATGCTTAATGTGATCTTTTACTGCTTGAACCTTTTTCTTCTTGGTATTCCCTTCTATCTTGAGAGTTTGAGGAGTGGTAATTTCTTCCAATGCTTTACAAGATATGGTCGGATTCATTTCTTGATGCTCGATGTGATCTTTCACTTCTTGAACATTTTTCTTCTTGATATGTCCTTCTATCTTGATAGTCTAAGGAGTGGTAATTCCAACTAATGCATTACAAGATATGGTTGGATTCATTTCTTCTTTCTCGATGTGATCTTTTACTTCTTGAACCTTTTTCTTGTTGATATGTCCTTCTATATTGAGAGTTTTAGGAGTGGTAATTCTTGCCAATGCTTTACAAGATATGGTCGGATTCATTTCTTATTTCTCTAGGGTTGGGTCCTGGCATATGTCCTCTTATTTTGATGTTTCCTAATCCTCTTCTTCCTCCCCTTCATACTCTATGTAATATAATTTCTTCTCAGCAGAGTTATGACCTTTAGTGCATTTTCTATCACAATTGTAACAAAGCCCTTTTTCTCTTTTTTCTTCCAATTGTTGTGGTGTAAACCTTGTAGGTTGTGGAAGGCTAGGAGAAGAAATACTTCCATAATTATAGTCATGAGTGGTGGGATTCCTTGTTTCCATAATTTCGTTTTCAATTTTTCTTGCCCACCTAAATGCCTTCTCCAATGAATCAGGTTCACAAAGATGAACCTTATGCTAAATGTTATCCTTTAAAGTCCTTATGAAGACATCATCCATTTTCTTCTCTGGAATATCATTTACCCTTCTATTCAATTTTTGGAAGTCCTCAATGTGCTCTACCATTGAACACATTTTTTTTTTTTAGATTTATCAATTGGCTAAAGAAGGTGTTTCTCTTTATATCCTCGTAATGTGCTATCATTTCCTCCATGAAAATTGACCACGTAACAAGTGGTTTATGAGAACAAAGCCCTTTATACCATAAAAAATGATCCAGTTCTGAAAAATTAGATGCAATACATACCTTTTGTAATAGTGGTACACCATGTAGATCAAAATATTTCTCCATCTGTAGTATCCAATTTACCGGATCATTGCCATCAAACTTCCTCATATCGCCTTTTCTTTATTTTAGGAGCTAAATCTTGAAACAATTGTAACTCTGTAATTTCGGATCTTCTAGTTCTAAAAGTGGGATCTGCAGTAGCCCTTGGTGTCCTCTTTCCAATGCCACCTATCTTAAAAAAATTGGATTCTCGAAGAAAGAGTTATGCACAATCTCCCAAGATGACCTGATTATATACCTTTTCAGAAGAACGAAATTGTATGAAGTGCCACATGTCACTATTTTGACCTTTGAACCTAAAAAATATATACAAGAAAATATAGTTCGTCCTCTTTCTGTAACTTCTTATGAAATTTCAATCTGATTCTTAGAGAGATAGTTATGACGATTTTCCCACGGTGACCTGTTTGGAATGTAATTCGGGGGTTTGCAAAATCCCTAACTTCCTTAGACTATATATTTGAAAATATAGCGACACAGGATTTGAAATTTGGACAAGAGGTTTAGACCGATTTCTTCTCAAATGGTTTTTCGTTTTAGCTTCTGAAACTTTGTAGCAAAAGAGTTATAGCGAAACTCCCATGATGACTTGTTTTAGCATAAATTCTGGAGCTTGAAAAAAACCCTAACTTCCTCAAATCATATCTCCAAAAATATGGAAACACAAGCTCTGAAATTTGTATCCAAAGTTTGGCACTATTTCGACTCAAATGGTTTTTTTTTTTCTCTTCTGAAATGCCGCAGAAAAAAAGTTATAGCGAAAAATCCACGATGGCCTATTTTGAGCAGTGAAACCCTAGAATCCAAAGCTCTGATACTAGAAGTTATGAAACCAACTCACAAAAACATAGAAACAATAGATCAACACCTTAGAAATAAGCCTCTTCGAAGGGGCAACATCCTTTACATTACACAAATGAAAATTCTTGGTTGATACAAATGAAAAGGACTGCTTTCTATATGTAGGAGTCTAAGGGGTCATAATATAATCAGAGCCAACATAACAATAATAATCTAAGGGCACAATAATAACAATAGTTGGCTTCTATGGGGCACAATAATAACAATATGGGGACTATATGGGTACAACGATATATTAAGGGGGTTGTACTAATAACAATAAGGGGTTACACTAGTAGTATAGGGGCCTAACATGCCCCTCTCCTTCAAAAAGTGTTGTCCTCAATGCTTGAGTAGTTCTTGATGCTTATGTATAAATTCTTGTCCTCCCATGTGGAATCTTCAGCGGGTAATTTCATGTTTTGAATTAAGAAATTTTCTCTCTTTTTTTAACTTCTATTTGTACTTTCACAGCAAAAGTGCAAAAATGTTTAGCCAATTTCATGTTCTAAAATTGTCACCATAAATTATTGACCAAGGCAGGTATACTGATGAAGCACAAGTGCACTATCTATGCTAGAAGTTATTTTATGTTGTTAAGATATCAATGTTATTGTTAAGGTCTAGTCTTAGAATTAATGTAGAGATGGTATTACAGATTAGACTAGAGTATTGTTCTTAAAGTTGTTCGCTGGCTATCCTAAAAATTAATCTCTATTGAATCAATTTTGTGGATGGTTTGAGAGTGATCCTAAAATCTACTTTTGTTAGATTGTTTTTGATTTTATCTTAAATTTTCTGATGCAGCCAAGTCTAGATTACTATGTGCAAGAGAGAACTATTCTATCAAATTGAAAATGAATGATGTCTGAATTTAACTGCCAAGAAAAATATTGTCACTCTTTAACTCATTCAACCTCATCCAAACAACAAATAAAATTGATAAACTAAAAAAAAAAAACTAAGCTATGAAATGAGACTATTGAACTACACTAGGTAAGAAGCAAATGGAATGATCAATTGTACTAGATAAAAAGAAAATGAAATAAAAGTATTACGCTAGGTAGAAACAAAAGGAAATTTGTTAAATATACAA
Organism: Pinus taeda; assembly: GCA_000404065.3. NCBI lineage: Eukaryota > Viridiplantae > Streptophyta > Pinopsida > Pinales > Pinaceae > Pinus > Pinus taeda. Next base: position 77,366 of record APFE030705793.1, read on the forward strand.
TAGTTTAATCGGGGATTCCATTCTACTGCATTTCAAAATACAAAACAAAGCATATACAATTTAACATTTAAGCAATTAGAGAAATCTATGTGCAATTGGTCAAAGACCTGTATTGGACATAGGGGCCTTGCTGAAATAGTTGACAATCTTCAATGAATGGAACATGGAAAATATGAACCAATTTTATTATTCATAGACAACCTTAACAAGATGTTTTCAGAATTTACATATATCGGCATGCACCCAAAACACAAAGTGGCCATTGCATTTATAATATTTCTCTGAATAATAGTATGAGAGTTTCAAGCCTACATATCTTTATTTTGATCCTATTAAACCAAACTATATTGCTAAATAATCGATTTTTTATTTGGAAAATCAAATTAATAAGATTTTGTCAAAACTCGAACTTTGTCTCGGCAAAAATCTTACAGTTGACTTCCAGGTTGACTATGTTATAGTGTGATCTTCTTGAAGGATTGGCTTGAGAGAATAGGAAAGAATCCACGATGGGACCATTCCTCATCCATCCATATCTTCTTTTGCTTAGCTGGTTTGCTCGAACCCTATCAACAATGGAGGTAGCTGCGAAATACGGATTAGCTACAGAAACAGGCCAATTCCATAGCTAAATGCGCATTTTGATAAAACAATAAGGTATATAGACAAATATGAAAAATAGGACATGTAAGTGCTTACCTTAACAAAAACTTGTTTCCATTGCATTTATTTAGGTGATAGGTATAGGAAAAAGGAAGAAGTATAGGCAAAAAGGGTGTCAAGGTAAGGCATTCCTTGGACTCTAAATTCCCCCACACTGGAGGTTTTGTATGCCATCATACAATTCATCATTGTCATCTTCTTATGCCCTCTAATAAACACATTCAAGATTCACTTTCTTCTTCTTTCTGGAAACCACTAGAATTCTTAGTTTCTTCATGATGATCATATATTTTAGGTTGATAATTTGTCTTTGCATTTCTATAATTTCCTTCTTCAAATTCATGTTCCTTTTGTACCATAAAATCAAATGAAGAATATGGTTGTCACTCTTTGAAATTTGAATCCCATTCTATGCTTCCAATGTTCGATTTTCATTTTTGAGATACCGGTTCAATGTCTCTAGCTCAAAGATCTTTTACTTTAAAACATTAGAGGTTGAAGGTTCTTGTGGTTCATTGAACTGATTGCTTCCTTCTCTTGGACATTGGATTGATCATTTAGTTTCTGCTTCTTTCCTTTCTAATGACTCTATCTGGTCATAAATCTCTTTTTGAACAGGATCAACACCTAAACTGTGCACTGGACTTCTTGGAGGTGAACTACGGGCTGGTGATGACACCCTTGGTGAGAGTTCTGGTGATCCTTCTAGAGGACCTTTAGGGTCTTTAGTCAACTATTATAGCACCATTTACCACCATTGGTATTTTTGATGCTTGGGTTATGGCCTAGGGCAACCCCTCCTTCCAGACTTGGTCCAAATATTTTAAAAATAATGTTTTACTCCCTATGTTTTCGGTAAAACTAGTGTCTTTTCAATCTGCTAGTCCCACTAATATTGGTAGTTATCTTAGAAACAAACAATCAAAGAAATTTTCAATTTCCTTTATGTATGATAGATAAGAGAGAAGCAAAGGGGACCAACCTGGATCTTCCACTCGACTCCTTGCTTGAGCTCTCTCTCCCTTGACAGAGCTTACAACTCCTCTCCTACTTGTCCGACCTAGAGAATACATGTAGAGACAAAGAAACAACACACCATCAAAGCATCTCAAACTATGATATCATAAACAATGCAGAATCAGAAATACATTTAACATACAATTGCATTCACAAATAACAAGATTCACAAATACACAATTGTATGGAGGAAAACTCAAAGAACTTTATCAAAATAAAAGGGAGAATTACAACCTAGCTGTGTGATCCAACATCATCCTCCCAGCATCAAAGCCCTCTTCACCTCATGAAAAACAAGATCATCCAACAATACAATCTTCCTTCTCAAAGATAAGTTATCAGCACTTCCATACAAATTACAAAATTCCAGCCTTCAGATCTCTTAGATGAGGGATCCATTTATAGATGTCTTGCAAGGGTGCGAGTTAGCTCTAGGTTTTTGATTAGTGTCATTCCACTCATAGTTCTTGGTTCTGCTTAGAGATTTCATTGATCTCTTACTCATCCCTAGGCGAATTCAGAGAGGCAGGTGTCATAGGAGAAGTTTCTAGAAGATTCCATGAGCATCCACTTAGCAAATTGTCTCAGCCATTTGTCCATTCTCACTCATTGTACCCTATAGAAGGCATCTTCAGTATGCATCACACCTGGCTAGTGTAGGAGCTAGTATGCATCGCACCTTGACAGTGGACCGGTCAGTATGGTCTAGTTTTGGCCAGTTCTAAGTGGTTTTTTAGGTGGAACTTCAGGGGAATGATGTAGTCAGCTGACCATGATACTTTAGGGTATGAAACAAAACTTTTAGGGGTTAAAAATCCCTTGGTTTATTGACATATAAGATTGGGATTGCACTGCCAAAATATGTCTATAACAGTTGCCCCCTAATGCATGAAGGTGTAAATCTTTTGATGTCGGGTGAAATGCTTTATCATGAGGATCCGAGGTATTTGAATTGAAAGGTGAATTGTATAAGATATAATACAATACATTATCATCATATTATTTTGATGATCTAGCTGAGGCAGTCATTCCCATGCTCAGCTTTATAAATTCATTTCATGTACATAGGAAAGATAATCATCTGCAGTTGCAGATTGGTGATTCTTTATGTTGGCATTATGATTCAGGTGTTGTCTTTCATGGCAACTCACTCAGAGGTATGATACAGGTGATGGCAGATTAATCAGATAGTAGATCTAGTGCAGTAAGTCAAAATAAAGGTATACGTAAGTTGGCCATGATCAAATTTCGTATATACGCGGGTTTGCGGAGAAACAAGCGCGTATACGTATACACGCAGGTTCACAGAAGGAAAAGCGCGTACATGGTTTTGGTCCATGGTATTTGGTCCATGGTATTTTGGTATTCGTACATGGTATTTGGTTTGAAATGACGACCCCAGGTATTGGGTCCAAGGTATTGTTTCTACATGGTTTTGGACCATGGTACTGAGAAAAGCCTAACCTATATAAGGAGAAGATCATTAGGAAAAAGGGAATGGCAAGGAATGGACGTCTGACGAAGTAGGAAGATCTAGTATCGTTGGTTATCAGTTTGTGTTGTTTGGCTCAATTTGGATATGACAGCGAAGGTATAAGTAATTATCTTTAGATCTGTACACGGGTTGTCTCTGGTGAAAGCGCGTATACACGGGGTTTTGATATAGTCAAGTAGCGTATGCATTATGAGATTTGGTGTTTCAGGTTGCTGTTGATTCTAGTGGTTGTTGTAGAGTGCTGGGCTCTAGTTTGTGTCCTGTATTTTGATGACAGGGTTTCAATGATTCAGTACTGGGTGATTTAGAGATTTATGATGCATGTATAAGTTGAAGATTGTATTGCAGCAGTGATTGTTTTGTTCTTATGGATCCAGTCTGAAAATTTATGAAATGTGGTCCCTGGAAGAAATAGAAGGTTGTAGCCTTCTATAGGTCAACACCTATGTACTAGTATCTTGGCTAGTGCAAGAGATAAAGGGGGTTGTAGCTCCCTTCAAGGAGAAGCTGGAGAACAAGAGAGGGTTGTAGCTCTCTGCAGGTTGCAGCTTTCGTACTGGTAAAGGACTGCACTAGTACATTGTAAAAGAAGTTTCTTATTAAAGGAAGAAAGGGACGAATTGCAGCAGGTGGTTTTCACCCACATTGGGTTTCCACCTTATATCATGGTGTTCATGTATGCTTCTTATGTGTGATGATTTGTACTGTTTTACTACACCTGATTACTATTAATAAGGTTAATAATGTTCTAATGCATCTACTAAAGATAAGCTCACTGAATCATAAGATTACTGCATGTATGCTGGTTGCATTTAACACAGTCGCATATATACTGAACTAAAGCCGCGTATATAAATCTGAGTATGAAAAATGAAAAGTATCTGATTTGATAATACTGATTCAACCCCCCTCTCACTATTATTTCCAACACTTTATATGTATATTCATCATCCCTTAGCCTGGATGATCATTTGTGCAGCTTCTGTGTACATTTGATGTCTTTATATTCCTGAATATATCACAGCTCGGATGGATGAAACTAGATCCGGGGTCTTCAAACTCATTCAATCTTTGCCTGATGTACAAGTTGATCCATGTGAAAAGATGTTCTCAAGTCGAACATGGAAAGACATCAGCTGATTACCAGCCAATGATGTAAGCTGTTAACAGGCGCGGGAGGAATCACCAATAATGATAATGACCCTCAAGGTACTACAATAAAATTCATGTGGTTTGAATATATGATCCAATGTCGAACACCACACAAAATATTTCGGTTGAAGGTCATTGATGCAAACCTGTCGCCGGAAGTGAGAAACTTGCCATTGAGGCATGCAAGCTTCAAAGTACTGAAAGTGTTGTTTCTAAGTCAACTTCTTGGATAATGAGTTGATGTCAACAAGAAGTGACCCATCGTAGGAGGGCCTTCATTTATCCCACATCTACGACACAAAATGAAGCAAATGATTTTCTGGAGGTGAAAATGATCTGATGATACAAGGTTCAGGAATGACGGTCATGAAAAATGGAGGGTGAAGGTATTACAGTGGATGAGGCATTGGTTAGATGGTGAATTCTCTAAATGACTTCTCTTGAAAATATCGGCAACACTGATATGGATTGGTAGCGTTAACCCCAAAATATGGATGGTATGGATGACCAATGGTAATATGACCAGTGAACAGAATAACCCAACCCAAGTCAATCATGGTGATGGAGTGAAAGTGTCATGTTCAAGAGTGACCTGCTACCAATAAAGTTCTTCAAGTTTTCTTCCCTTCTTCCCCAGTCATTGCTGACCAGCACCTCTTTATTTTTGTCAATCTTGAGGAGGATAACATATGCTTGTTTTATAATTTTCCCTTTGGGAAAACCTGTCGCTATGTTTTAGTGAGTCTAGTGACAGTGAAACTCGTTCTTGTCTAGATGGACAAGTTTGTCGCTATTGTTTTAACAAGTTTAATGACAAAGACAACTCAATCATTTCCATGTTTAAAGAGCCTGAAAAGGGATGAAAAGGAAACTCCAGAAATTCTTTTTCATATCATAATCCCTTGAGTCTAAAAAAGATTAAAATGATACAAAAGGGATGACTTTTTTGATCACTTTAGCGAGCGGAAAAAGACAAGCGCTCAATATTTTTGTGGGATAATCCCTCAGGTCCAAAAAGATTAAAATATAGGAGGGATGGCACTTCCAATCACTTTAGCAAGCTGGAGAGGCTAATTGGTCAACAATCTTTTCATATTTAGTGAGCCCGAAAAGAGTTTAAAGTAGACTCGTCTTTTGAGGAACGAGTGGTGTTCAGGGTAGTGACTGGTTCTAGGTAATCTTGGAACTTCTCAAAACATGGTGATGTGAAGAGGGTGGCTAATAGGACCACTCATCATGGATGTTCCTCAAAAAGGTAAATAATGAAGTGGAAGCATATAATCGACCAAAATAATGGAGGTGATGGAGGGAACACAACCAAGGTTTGAAAGGCAGATAGAATGGAAATCACAAAGGTTATTTACCGAAGGTGGGTTCATTTTTTAATGAGCTTGAACTTTGGGGGAACATATGCTCAGTAGCGGGTTTATTTTTTAATGAGCTTGAACCTTGCAGAAATGTTGCTCATTGTAGTGGTCAAAGATGTTCAATTCACTGTTTAACACGTTATATTCTTTCATCAATCATTCAACCTGCTCAATTACTTTATCAAATTGATTAGAAATACATATATATGTATGAAAAATGAACTAAAAACTGACATTTTACTTGAAGGAGGTGAATAGTAACATAAAAAGTAGTTTTACTTGTCATTTTTACCATTTCATTTCAAATTTGAGATTTTGGAGCTTTAGAGTGGTTTTCCCCCTCAAATTTCATCAGCTGATTTTGGGAGATCTAGTGGACTATTCTCCACACCGTCAGGACCAGGTAGGAACTAACCCTGAGCTCTTCATTTTCATTCCATCCTTTCTTGATTTTGAGCAAGTTTTTCCCTTCTTCTAGGCCCCTAGGGTTTGAATAATTTGTTCCCCCATCATCGCACCTGTTTCATATGTAAATGAGCGATGCATACTGAGCTGTCCACTGGCCAGTCAGTCCACATCTCACCTTGCTCAAAGGTAGGGTGTGATGGGCACAAAAGGGAAGCTTTGCACAATGATTTTTCATGAAATGTTTGCATGTTTTGCTCAAATTTGGATCCTAACTTCTCTTTTTTCTATGCTTCAGATATTTGTTGGATCAATATGGTCATCACATGGCGTGAACGCAAACATGAAGAAGAGGACATGATTGCCTTACATGATTAGGGCACAGTTACTGCATTATGAAACTGTGGCTTGCTGAAATTCTTCCGCAGATTAAGCATTAAGAAACAAATCAGTTTGTTGTAGTATTTCCTCAATGCTTGGGATCCAATCAACCAGGTATTCTAGAATAGAGGCAAATCCATTCCATTGATAGTCGAGGACATCTACTTCGTGATGGGGTTATAGAGGCGTTGTGCCCCTCTTTTACTATTAGGATCCGCCCATGGGGGTGAATCTGTGAGAGATTATATCCGTCAGTTTTGTAGAGATGGATCTCAGCCCAGTAGAGATGGCAAGATCAATATCCGGGATGTCACTGATCTGCCCTTATGGACCATTTTATTCACCTTTTCTAGATTAGCTGGTAGCCCAACTTTTCATTTGGCAAACAGATCTTATATGCAGTATGCCCGGAAATCCCTGGAACCAAAGGTATTCAATTGGTGTGAGGTAGTGCTTCAGGTCATAAAAGAACATATCTCCAAGGTAAAGAATGGAAGATCCAAGAACTTTGGCTACAGTTCCATTTTGATTGCGTTTTCCTTGGAGAGGATTCCACTGATGCAGCCTCAGTACATTTCATTATGATTGCAAGCACTGAGGGAACCATGGATATAGAGATTGGTTGATCTCATTGCCAGACATGCTGGTTAGTCACAAATTTCTTTCTCTGATGCCTTCTATGAGTGGTTCGACCGTCAAAACATGGTCTTTGCAGAGTATCCATATGTTGGGATGGATTTCTGAGGTGACCTGGATTTGGCGTTACCAGCTGGCGAGCAGTGGAGTGTTATGGGTAAAATGATTTGACCATGTCATTGTTTATCATTTTTATAACGTTTTTTTGTTTTTTAAATGTTATCAAGACTAATCAAACTCATATGTGTGTGTAGATATTGGTCCAGTGCGACCAGCGGCATGCCCACTGGTGGTATCTGACGTTCCTGCAAGAGAGGTTGTAGGGAAGGTTGTCCTTTGTGATCTGGACATAGTAGAGACCCTGGCAGTGTTGCAGGATCAGGTCAAGGGTCTCACCCTTGGTATTCAAGATGTGAGGACCGATGAGTTACCTCTGAGCTTACAGCGCCACACTACTAGTGTGCCGAGTCGATGGACTAGGCTCTTGCATATGATTGCACAGGCTGTGACATGTTATCACCAGTACCATTAGTCTAGGGTGCTTTTCTACATTCATTTTTGAGTTTCTTGGTCATATGACTGAATTTATATTGGACACAAAACATTTTTTGAAAACTATAAATAGTTATATATTTTTGATTTTTAGAGTTTTATTTGGTTAAGTTATGCAATCCTGATGCAAATGTTAATGTAAGATGCTTTCTTTATAAATGTTGCAAATGTGCATCTAACACATAGTTTGCCAATGAATTAGTTAATTCGTTTAAGTTTCTTGAAATGTGTTGATATTGAATGGAATCAAATTGTCTTTCCAAAATACTGACTCTTAGGAACATACGATAAATAGCTGGGTTCCGAACAGAATTAATTTCAGTAAGCTGTATAATGATGAGTTGTGAATCTAGCTTGACAATAAGTCAGTGTATGCCATGCGAAATGACATCAAAGAGAAGTTCAATCAACGCGCTATATTCAACGATGTTGTTCGTTGATTGACCAATACATATCCCCCTGAAACTCACTAACTCCTCACTTGGAGCAAAAATGGCCCAGGCTGCAGAAGATAGGTTCCGTGTACTACGACTAGCTCTTTCGCCGTACCCAACAAATGATTTAAAAAAGTTTGACATCTGCAACAAATTCAAAGTGAATTACCTAACTAAAATGATAACTCTAAAAGAAAATAAAAATGTAACAAAAGCATATATACAAAGAGTGTACTACACTTAATCAAGCATAGTAGCATTTAAGGTACAACCTGTTTCAAGGTTGAGACAGTGGAATTCCATCGTAATCGACCAGCTCATAGGCTCCTTTTGTCAATACCCTCTTAACAATGTAGGGGCCCATCCATAATGGTTTGAACTTACCCGCTCCCAATTTATCAGAGTCCTGATCGTAGAGCAAGACCAGCTCACCTTCCGAGAAGACACGAGGCTTGATATTTTTATCAAATTGTGCCTTGACAAATTTCTTATGTGCTTCATTAGCCAACATGGCATCACGATGGGTTTCATCCAAGTGGATTAGTTCCAAGAAACGAGCCTCTTCTTCCGATGTTTCAGGAAGTAGATCGATTGCGAGCTTGATGGACAAAATTTCACACTAGATTGGTAAGACAACTTCCAGACCATACACCAACTGAAAGGGCGTAAAGCCAGTCGCATTTCTCACTGATGTCCTATATGCCCACAGAGCTAAATACAGGGTTAAATTCCAATTTCGTTTGTGGACTCCAATCATTCTCTATAACATGTGAGTCAAGACTTTGTTGATCACCTCAACCTGTCCATTAGCCTGCGGATAATATGGAGTAGAACTATCATGGGACAGTCCTAATTTGGCAATTAATTCAACCATCATGTGATTGTGAAATGGCGATCCATGATCTGTGACTATAGCCTGTGGAACACCAAATCTAGAGATTACATGATTGAAAAAGAAAAGAGCAGTTGTTTCACCATTGTTGTTTAATGTAGGCATTGCCTTGGCCCATTTTGTAAAATAGTCGACAACGACTATGATATACCCATGCCCCTTGGCCAAGGTGGGGTTACATGTCATGAAATCAATGCCCTATTTTGCTAATCACCCAACAACAACTACTGGATGCAGTGGTGTATGTGGTAATCTAGTTTTGTGGTCGAAAATCTGACAAGCATGGCAACTTCTGACTGTAATTATGCAATCTTTGAATATTGTGGGCCAAAAGTAACTAGCTCATAAGATCTTTTGTGCAGTAGCATAACTAGGTGAATGCCAGCCACATGCACCTGAATGATAGTCATTCAAGACTTTTTTGGCTTCCTCATGCGTGAGGCACCTCTGTAGAACTATATCAACACCGCGACGATAAATTGTATCACCGACGATCATCTAGTCTTTGACTTGGTATTGAATATGTTGTTGTTTAGAGTGAGATGTGTTAGGCCTAAAGTTTTGGGTTTGGAGATAGATCAGTATACCTCCGTACCACGGATCACTTGAAGATATCAGAAACAGAGTCTCATCCACGATTGATGCTTTAGATGTTAAATCGTTGGATGACGATGGGAAGTCACAAAGTAACTCTATGAGGACAAGTGATTTATTTGATTCGGATTTGGTGAATTCCAGATCAAAATCTTGCAAAATGGCTATCCATTTGGAATATTTTCCCACTAGTAATTGATGCGATAGAATGTAGGTCATAGGGTTGCAATCTGACAAAATGGTAGTTTTGCAAAAGAGTATATAGTCTCGAAATCTCTGTACTACTTGAACATCCATTAGAGCCAAATTTTCAACATAGGAGTACTTGCTTTTTGTATCATTTAAGTTACAACTTAAATAATACACGGGATGTAATATTCCATTGTCTTCTTGTACTAAAACCATGACGATGGTTGTACCTATAGGGGTGAGATACAAATTAAATTCCTTTTGATAGTCAGGAGCATACATTAATGATGCTTTTACGAGGGAATCTTTTAAAGCATCAAAGGAAGCTTGCAGAACCTCATCCCAGTTGAAGGGTACTTATTTGTTCAAAAGATGTGTATAACCTTTAGCAAATTTAAAGTAATTTTCAATGAACCTCCTTAGAAAGTTTTCTTTCCCTTGGAGTTTCTGAATCTGAAGCAAATTCAAAGATGGAGGCATGTCTATGATTGCCTGAACCTTACATGGGTCAAGTCAAATTCTATCCTTAGTGTGGGAGAGGTAAATCCGCTCTACGGATAGAGGCGATCCCTACTAGCCCAAAGGGGGTCTAGCAACAATCAAACAATGCTACACTGCAGGTTCCTAGTTGTAATTAACAAGTGGGTAAAAGAAACCTACTTGGATTCCAATGCTATGTTTGTCGAAGAGATGATCCTCTCGCTCCTATGCTCCAGCCGATCATAGTCCTCCACTATGCTCGCGGACGGACACCTGCACAAGCAAAGAGAGAGCAAACACAAGTGTAAAATCTACTAAAAACAACTATGTATCAGTCACGAAGGATACAATTTACATTAATCATTCATAGGAAAAATGGAAATGGAACCATAAGAGTAGTCATCTATCTTTATTAATCAGAAAATAGAGTAAGGTACAACCGAAGTCTTGACGCTGAATCCTTCCCTAGAGGGTCCAGCCAGCATGTCTTCCAAGCATTCACCTTTGAAGCAAATCTCCCAAGTCAAAGAGGTCTCTCTCTCACATACAAGGCAACAAGCTCATGACCTTCCTCAAGCTCAAAAGCAATCCTCACACAACACACCAAATGCCTACAAAGAGCAGCACTAATGCACTAAGAATTCCTCAATCAAGGTCTATATGTTCCAAACTAGCTGCTCATGGGCAATGGAGGAGGCTTATAAAGGAGAAGGAGTCTCCATGAATAGGTAAAGGATGAGCTTTCCCCAAGATAAGTGGATGATCAGTCGAACAGACATGCCAGAGAAAGGATGGCGACCTCAACAATGCTAACAGCCAAGTCTGGAGTCATCTGGAAGGTTGGCTGTTAGAACAAATTCGCCTAAACAGGATCAGCGCGGGTGCAAAACTGGTCTGGCGCGCTGGCATCGCAGATAAACTATAGAAGAGGTCTGGTCAGCGCTCAAGGGTACAAGCGGAGGATGCGCTGTCCGTAAAATTGGACCAGCGCGGAAAACACGTGTGCTTCCGCGCTGGCAGCGCAACAGTTACACTAGCCTCCGTCGGTCAGCGCGGTTATTTAATGAACAGACGCGATGATTCATTTAACTTAGGCAAAGAGGGTTTTTAGCCATTTCAAGGAGCATGAGCTTAGGTGAATGTTGGTTTATAGCACAGTAGGGAGACTGACATGATGGCAGTGACATTTTACTGTGTAACATAGCCTTATCAAGTAAGGCAAGGAAAGGGAAGGGGAAGGCTTCCCATTCCAAATCGATTCTTCTCATGGAGGGAAGAAGGTTGACATGTCTAAAGTGAGATGCTTTAATTATCACGAGATGGGACATTATGTGACTAATTCCCCATTGAAGAAGTCCAAGAAGCGATCCTCGGAAGAATCGGAAGGTGAGGCATTAGCCTCTCAGTTCGAAATGGACTTTACCCTCATCGCATGCATGGTGTCATCGATGGTGGGTTGTGTTTGGTATCTTGACAGTGGAGCATCATTCCACATGACTGTTGATAAAAGTTTATTCAGTACCTTGGAGGAGAAAACGTCAAGATGTGCATAGATATGGGTGACAACAGAAAGTATAGTGTTTCAAGAGTGGCACGGTTGCTTTTGAGAGGGAGCATGGAGCTCCTCTCACCTTGATAGATGTGAATTATGTGCCTGGATTGAAGAAGAACTTGGTATCGGTCGTGATGTTGGAGGAGAAAGGCTACAATGTTGTCTTCAGTAAAGGAAAGGCATTCCTAAGACACATAGCCATGGGTCAGACCAAGAGGATAGAGATTCAAGTGAAGAAACTCTATAAAATAGAGGTAGATGATTGTGCAAACATTGAGTACGAAAGAAGAATTGGTGCAAAGCCAAGATATTAGCGAGTTGTGGCACAGGCAGTTGGGCCATTTGCATCATGGAGATTTGAAGATAACGTAGCATATATCTTCAGGACTTCCCAAAGGTAAACTTGAGCAAGTTGACACATGCAAAGGTTGTACCTTAGGAAAGTACACAAATTCTTCCTTTCATGATCGAGATAGTCAAGCGGAGGCTATCTTAGCGTGACTTCATACTGATTTGTGTGGACAATTCTCGACGGTATCCACAATGAAGCAAAGGTATTATGTGATTTCCATTGATGATTTTTCTCATAAATGTTAGATTTATTACATGCATAAGAAGGACCAAACCTTCACAAAGTTTTGTGAGTTCAAAGCTTTGGTCAAGAAAGAGTTAGGGGAAGAAGATCAAGGCCTTGAGAAGTGACAACGGTGGAGAATATGTCTCTCAAGAGTTTAAGGAATTCTATGCAACGGTTGGAATTAAAGGAGAGTTGATGACACCTCATAACCCACAATAGAATGGGGTGGCCGAAAGGAAGAACATAACTATTATAGGGGTAGCACGAGAGATGCTGCATGACTAAGGCCTACCACTTCATTTGTGGGCTGAGAAATGCAACACAACAGTTTGTTTGCAGAATAGAAGCCCACATCACATACCTGGGATGAAGACACCAGAGGAAGCTTTCTCCAGTAAGAGACCAAATGTGGGTTACTTCAGGATCTTTGGCTCATCGGTATATTGCCATGTGACAAAGGATGCATGGAAGAACCTTGAGCCAACAATAGAGTTTTGGATACTTGTGGGGTACACTAATACACACGACAACTATCGGGTGTACTTGCCTACTAGTCGGAGGACAGTGGTTCACAGAGATCTCAAGTTTGATGAGCAGAAGGCCATGCGCGTTTCCCTTGAGAGGGAGCGCCAACTACAAGCTGTAGAGGAACTGTGGGTTCCTAAGGAGGAGGAGCCTCAAATTGATGCAAATCAGCCACATGTAGAGGTTTCAGGAGTGGAGACATCCACTCAAGAAGAGTCTTCTAGAGATGGATGGAAGCACAGAAGAGAAGTTGACAGATTGTTAACGGATATGAGAGAGAATGTGGGAGAACCATTTTCTCAGCGCAGATAGAGGAGGTCACTTGAGAGGTACACTGGATACATGGCCCTTGTTGGGGAATGTGTTGAGAACGAGCCATATTCCTTTGAGGAAGCAGTGTAACAATCGAGTTGGGTTGATGCTATGGTGGAGGAGTATGACTTCATAGTTTGTAACAATTTTTGGGACGTGATTCTAAGACCGGAGAACAAGTCAGTTGTGAGTTCTCATTGGCTTTACAAGATAGAGCAAGCTGCTAATTCTAGTGTGGAGAAGCATAAGGCAAGATTTTTTGCCCGTGGCTTTTCACAGGTCAAGGGGATCGACTATGATGAGACTTTTTCTCCTGTCGCAAGGTACTCATCTACCAGATTGACATTGCCACTATCAGCATAGATGGGTTGGAAGATCCATCAGATGGATGTGAAGACTACATTCCTCAATGGCAAGATTGAGGAAAACGTGTACATAGAGCAGACGAAAGGTTTTGAGACCTTTGATTGTGAGTCACATGTGTGTCGACTCAAGAGAGCATTGTACAGGCTAAAGCAAGCACCTTGTGCTTGGTACAACAGGATAGACAACTACTTCATCGGGTTGGGCTTCATAAAGAGTGAAGCAGATGTGAACTTGTACCACATCATGGTGAAAGGTAAGCTGTTGATCATTGTACTTTATGTTGATGATCTCATATTGACAGGTGATGATCAGTTGATCATGTCTTGCAAGGAGGACCTTGCAAGAGAATTCAAGAGGAAAGTCATGGGTCTCATGGTTTACTTCCTTGGCATGGAAGTGTGGCAGAAGGATGGGGAGTTGTTTGTGTCTCAAGGCAAGTATGCCAATGAGATACTTAGGAGATTCCACATGGAGAAGTGCAAGCCCATGCAGATGCCTCTAGCTGGTAACTGGAGGAAGGATGATTCTACTTCAGGTGAAGTAATAGAGGCTATTGTGTGTAGATAGCTTGTGGGTTCACTGATGTACTTAGTGAACACACAACTAGATTTGTGCTATGTGGTCAACCAGCTGAGTCAAGCAATGGTTTAGCCTATAAAGATGTTTAGGAAGGCCTCAAAGTATGTATTGAGATACCTCAGAGGCACATATCAATATGAATTATGGTACATATGGATAGAGGGAGTGAAGCTACAGGGCTTTACTGATGCAGATAGGGCAGGGAGTCCTTCAGATCAGAAGAGCACATCAGGAGGGATTTTCAACCTTGGGTCAACTGCAGTTTCTTGGTATAATAGGAAATAAAGGTCTGTTGCACTCAGCTTGGTAGAGGCTGAATACATGGCTACAAGTCAGGCATCATGTGAGGCCATCTGGATGCAGAAGATCCTAGTTGGTTTGTTTGATCAGAGGATGGATCCAACTATGATCTATTGTGATAATCAGAGTTGTATCAAAATCTCTGAGAATCTAGTATTTCATGATAGGTCCAAGCACATCGACATCTGGTATCATCATCTTAGAGACTGTGTAATGAGGAGGATCATGTTGTTGTAGTATATTTTGATAGAGGAGCAAGATGCATACATTTTGACAAAGGCATTGTCAAAGTGTAAATTCGAGTTCCATAGAGACAGGATCGGGTTGTTAACTAATCCCTTTCTTGTTGAGAGGGAGTGTTGAAATGTGGCAACAAAAATATTCCAATTTTAATTTGTCCTTGAATTAAAATTCGAATTTAGTCTCACCAACTGCTTGAAAAATAATTAATTAATTCATCTTGAGTTAATTAGTTGGAGAAATTCAAGTTAGAAGTCTTTATGAAGTCATGCAATAGTTATCCCTTAAATTAAGGAGATTATCCCTTAATTAAGGAGATAAGATTGAGTTATGTTTGATTTGTAATTAGTTAGCTCAGTTTACAGAGTTAAGTCCAGTTAAATTAGTTCCAAACTGTTTGAGGAACTAATTGTGAGTTATCTGTCAGTTGATGCATGCATGCACTCAACAAGTGTACTCCAGATAATTGAAGATTCTCTCATCAGAAACTCATGCATGTCTATTCTGAGAAAGACCCAGTTGAGCTAAATGTTAAGGACATGTTACTATCAGTTGCATGTGTTTTCCTATAAAGGAAACTCATCCATGTAGTCAAGGCAAGGTTCCTTGAGGATTGCGCAGTTTTACAGGGTGTGAGATCAGTGTGAGTGATCAACGTTACATTTGGTACAGGAGGATCACCCAGAGAAACTGTGCAAGGAAATAGGAAGCTTGGAGGGCAGAGGAGAAGGCTTGTAAGAAGCTTTGATTTCCTGTGAGAATCCAGGAGGATTGTACTGAGAGCTGGTCAATTGTGAGAGCTAAGACTTTGTATTATTTTGATATATTTCCACCTTGTATGATAATATAGACAGTGGGGTTTTTAGCTGAGGCTTTCCCCTAAGTATTCTTCTGTGTTTCATGTGCAATGCTTCTTCTTCTGGTTATATGTGTTTCGCTTGATCTTTCTCAAATATATTAAGATTCTGCAAGTTTGATTGTAGAAGTAGATTAAAATATTTTTCTTTAGTTATATTGCATTATCAGGTTAATCTACAGTCAGAATTTCTACACAAAGGCATACTGCAGAATAATGTCTTTGGTAACCTCCAAGCCTTCCCGTTCGATTTCCTTCTTGATTTGTTCAATATATTCCTTGATCTCCTATAAGATGACTTCCCTACCTCTGATTGCTTCAAGAGATCTGATGGCAGACATCCCATGTTTCTATGATAGAGACTCAAACCCATTATGCATTTGATTGTATGCAACCATAGTACTAACCGATTATGCTCCAAGATGCATGTAATTCTGTAGGCAGATTCTCAATTGAAATCTGTCTATTTCTGTGAAATTTTATCCCTCTTTTCCAAATGTTGCGGAGCATCTAGATATTTGGTAGTCCGCTCCTGCATCTATTCAATTTCTCTATTTTCTATCTTTAGGAGTTTCACCATTTCTTGTGCATTCTTCTGAATTCCAATAAGAGGATTCATGACCTGTCATATAAGAATCATCTCATCATATAGTCACACCATGGTGTCCTCCATTGGCCCCAACTCTTCTTGCATGGTTGAATACCATTTTGCGACGTTTACACCCTGTGATGACAATCGTTGATTTTCTTTCGCAAAAAGTTCTGCTTGTTGCTTCACTATAACAAGTTATCTTCTCATCCTACCATTCTCATTCAACAGGTACTCAAAGTTATCATGTGCCACTGTAGTGAATTAAACATTTTCTTCCATGACTTCCCTTAGATTCCTTCTCATGTTGGCAGTTATCACCTTCTCTATAGACACTGAGACTAGATTATGAGGATCCTTTGAGAAATATCTATGCCTTTGTTGCACAATCCTCTTCTTTAGCTGATCGAACGTTACATTGCATACATCCATGACTTTGTCTGCTGGTGGAGGTGTGATCCCCATCTCTCCAAATGGAAAATGACAACTTGTGAGAGGATGATCTTTTGGAATATCTGGTTATTCCTCCATTGGCTGAATGATATCTTCTTCCTTGAACTGTTCCTCTTCCAACTCTTGATTCAACTGTTCTTCTTCCAATGTCTGTGTTGCTTCTTCCTCTTGGGACTGCCTTAATTCTCTTCCTCTATCCTCATCCTCTCTTATTATTTTGCTTGTTTCTTCTCAAGTAACTCATCCTACTTACCCTTCCTCACTTCTTCTTTTTCTTGTCCTCTATCCTAATCTCCTTGGATAAATCCTAAGTTTAAGAGCTCTATCCTAAGCCCACTATTGTTATTATTATGCCCTTAAATTATTATTGTTATGTCGGCTTTGATTATATTGTGACCCCTTAGACTCGTATATATAGAAAGGAGGTCTTGTCATTTGTATCATCCAAAAATTTTTCATTTGTGTAATGTAAAGGACATTTCCCTCTCAAAGAGGCTGATTTTGAAGTCGTTGATCTATCTTTTCTTCTATTTTGTGAGCTAGTTGCATAACATTTGGTATCAGAGCTTTGGATTCTAGGGTTTTGCTGATTCAAATAGGCCATATTAGTCTTTCTGCTATATCTTGTTTTCTACGAACTTTCAAAAGCTGAAATTAAAACCCATTCGACCCGAAATATTGATGAACCTTGGATATGAATTTCAGATCTTTTCTCTCTATATTTTTGGAGAAATGATCCAAGGAAGTTAGGGTTTTTCCATGCTCCAAAATTATATCTCAAACAGGTGACCTGGGGAAAATCATCATAACTTTCTCTCTAAGCATCAAATTGAAATTTCATAAAGCTATACAAAAATAATATGGACTATAGCTTTTTGTGTAGCGTTTGCATGTCTGAAGGTAGAAACATTGATATGTGGCACTTTGTACAAGTTCACTCTACTGAACCAGTCTATAATCAGGTCATCATGGGAGATTTGGAATAAATCTTTCTTTGAGAATCCAATCTTGATCAGAATTACGAAGTTGGAAAGAGGACTCGGAGGGATACCTCAAGCTGAAATTTCAGACCTCAGGGATCTGAAATTACAGACATACAACAAATTCAATATCGAGCTCCTACAAAGTGAAAAATGTGTGTAGTCTTTCTAAAATTTTGCATAAGTTTGGTTTGAAAAATTAGTTTGAAGGAATTCAAAGGGCATAGTGAAGCATAATTATCATTAATTGATGTCGTGAAGAAAGAAAATGGAAACACCTAGTAAGCAACCCAAAACCTCTAGCATGACTCATGAAGAAGAGGAATAAATGCAACATGATATATCAAAATTACAAGACCAAGTGCAACAAATTCCACTCTCACAAAAAGTAACAAAAGCTAAGATAGATGATTTAAAGAAAGGCGTGGAAGATAAGATGGATGGTTTAGAAGTAAACATTGAAAATTTTAAGAAAGACATGGAAGGTTTGAAAGGATGTTTGACAAAGTTGCTACAAGAAATGCTTCCTAATGGTGAAAAGGTAGTAGAGGACACTCATAATGAGAACAAAATAAATGTTAGTCTTGATTTCCTACACTCTAACATTAGATTGAAGACCCACAATGTTCCAAAGAGCGATATGAGGAAGTTTGATGGCAAGGATCCCGTAACATGGATACTACAAATGGAGCAATATTTCGATCTCCATAATGTGCAAAACACACAAAAGGTACGCATTGCAACTTTATATTTTGAACCCAATCAATTGTATGGTATCGATGGATTTGCTCTCGTAAACAAATTGTCACTTGGGAAAATTTTACAGAAGAAATTATAATACATTATGAGGATACAAAAAGAAACACTTTTTTTACCCAATTAATAAATCCCAAACAAAAGGGTTCAATGGTGGAGCACATTGAGGACTTCCAAAAATTGAATATTAGGGTAAAAGATATTCCAGAGGAGCATAGGGTTGATGTGTTCACAGGGAATTTAAATGATATCATCCAACATGAGGTTTGCCTTTGGGAACCTAATTCATTGGAGAAGGCATTCAGGTTGGAAAGAAAAATTTAAAGAAAAATTATGGAAACAAGGAAGCCTACCAATCACAACTATAAATATGGAAGTGTTGTTTCCCCTAGCCTTCCTCAACCCACAAGGTTGACACCACAGAAATTGTAACCAAAAAGAGCAAAAATACTTTGTTACAGTTGTGATAGAAAATACACTAAAGGTCATATGTGTGCTGAGAATAAATTATTTTACATAGATTGTAAAGAGGAAGAAGAAAATGAACAAAAAACATCAAAAGAAGAGGATACACACTAGGAACAAACCCTAGAGAAAGAAGAAATGAATCCGACCATATCTTGTAGTGCAGTGGCTAGAATTACCACTCCTCAAACTATCAAGATAGAAGGACATATCAACAAGAAAAAGGTAATATTGTTGATTGATTCGGGTAGTACCCATAATTTTATTCATTGTAGTATAGCGAAGGAATTGAATTGCTTTCTATATCCAACACCAGAGTGTCAAGTGATGGTTACAAATGGAGGAACCATAAATTTCTCTAAAAATGCCATAATATCAAGCTATCCATGGGAGAATATGTGTTGAATAGTCCAATACTTTCCATTCCAATGGGTGGCGTTGATGTTGTACCAAGAGTCCAATGGCTACAATCTTTGGGTAGGATAGACTTTAATTTTCAAGAACTTTTCTTGATTTTTTTTTCAAAAGGAAATGAATTTGAATTAAGGGGTATCGCAGGGAAACTGGGAAATATAATAAGCTATAACTGCATGAAAAAAGGTTATAAATAAAGATCGACATGGCGTAATTGCACAATTATGTTTGCTAGAGGTTCCCACATCAAAATCATCTATTTTTCCAGATCTCCAAAAGGTCTTAGAAAATCATTCCAAGGTATTTAAGACTCTCAAAGGCCTCCCACCTATTCATGATCATGATCATGCTATTCATTTGATTCCAAGAAGTGCTCCTCCAAACATCAGGCCTTACATATATCCCTATGCCCAAAAGAGTGAAATTGAATGTATGGTTGCAGAAATGATAGAGGCTCGTAGAATTCAACCCGGTCAAAGTTCTTTCTCTGCTCTAGTAGTATTGGTTCACAAGAAGGATGGATCATGGCACATGTGCCCAGATTATAGGGAGCTTAACAAGTTCACTATTAAAGATAAATTTCCCATTCCTGTCATTGATAGGGAGCTTAACAAGTTCACTATTAAAGATAAATTTCCCATTCCTGTCATTGATAAATTATTGGATGAATTGCATGGAGCAATTTACTTCACCAAGTTGGACCTTCGTTTAGGATATCATCAAATTAGAATGAAGACTGAAGACATTCCAAAAACAACATTTATAACTCATGAGGGTTATTATGAATTTTTGGTCTTGCCTTTTGGCCATACTAATGCACCTTCTACATTTCAAGGTTTGATGAATTCCATTTTCAAACCCTTCCTTATAAAAATTGTTTTAGTATTTTTTGATGATACACTAATTTACAGAAAGTCTTAGAAGGATCATGTTCAACATGTTGATAGAGTGCTCAAACTATTGAAGGAGAAACAATTATATGCAAAAACCTCTAAATGTTTCTTTGAAGTACAAGAGGTAGAATATTTGGGTCATATTTTATCTCATGAAGGTGTTAAGGTAGACCATAGAAAAATTAAAGCCATTAAGGAATGGAAAATCCCCACATCCATAAACCATCTGCGAGGATTTCTCAGGTTGAATGGGTATTATTGCAAGTTTGTTAAGAATTATGGGAGAATAACAACACCTCTGACAACATTACTAAAGAAAGACACATTTTCATGGACTCCAGAAGCAACGAAAGCCTTTGAACATCATAAAGAGGCAATGTGGCAAGCACTAGTCTTAGCTACGCTAGACTTCACAAAAACATTTATTGTGGAATGTGATGCCTCAAGAAATAGAATTGGTGTTGTTGTAATGCAAGAAGAAAGACCCATTGCTTTTGAAATTCGTCCAATCAAAGGAAAGTATTTACACAAATCTATTTATGAGAAAGAAATGTTGACAATACTACATGCACTTAAGAAATGACAACCTTACCTAATGGGAAGAAACTTCAAGGTAAAAACGAATCATGATAGTCTTAAATACCTTTGAGAACAAAGATTATCTTCAGAAGAATAGAAAAAATGGGTCACAAAGATGTTGGGTTATGACTTTGAAATCATCTACAAAAAAGGGAAGAAAAATGTTGTTGCAGATGCAATCTCAAGAAAGGATGAGGATCTGGAAGCATTTCTTTGTGCCATTTTTATTATCCAACCAGATTGGATAAAGGAAGAAATGGATGAATGGAAGAATGACGAAGAAATGTGGCAACTCATTCAAAAGTTGCAGCAAGATCCCAGTACATCTGATACATTTAGCTGGAAAAATGATTCGTTATGGTGCAAAGATCACTTATACTTTTGTAAGAATTCCCAACTCAAACAAAAGATTCTTCTAGAATTTCACACCTGTCCCTTAGGAGGGCATTCAATATTTTTAAAAACTTACGATAGGGTTAAGAAGGAATTTTTTTGAGATGGTCTTAAATCTAATATTCAAATGTTTGTGGCAGAATGTTTGGTTTGCCAACAAAATAAAGTTGAGACAATTAAGATCCCATGTCTATTACAATCTTTATCCATTCCAAGTCAACGCTGGGAGGAGGTTTCAATCAATTTTGTCATCATGGTGGTAGTTGATAGAGTTACCAAGTATGCACACTTTTGTGCATTATCTCATCCTTTTAAAGTTAGTACAGTTGCTACTGCATTTATGGAAACAATTCAAAAGCTACCTGGAAACCCAAAGATTATTGTAAGTGACATAGATCCTATTTTCATTGGAAAATTTTGGACAAAATTATTTTCTTGTCTCAGTACTCAGTTAGCTCATAACTCATATTATCATCCTCAATCTGATGGGCAAACTAAGATAGTGAACAAATGTTTGGAAGGATATCTTCATTTCTTTGTATCTGATAAACAGACACAATGGGTCAAATGGTTGCCTCTAGTGGAATGGTGGTATAACACTTCCTTCCATACTACAACAAAAATGACCCTATTTATGGCACTTTATGGATATCAACCACCGTCCATCACATCATATTTAAGAGAAAATTCTAAGGTTCAGGTGGTGGAAGATCACATCGAGTATCAACAACAAGTTCTCCAACTCTTATAGGATAACCTGATTTTGACGTAGAATAGAATGAAACAACAGGCATATCAACATCGCAATGAAAGAAGTTTTGATGTAGGTGACTGGGTATTTCTACGAATACAACCATACAAAAAAATGTCCCTCAATATAGATAAGAAGGATTATAAATTATCACCAAAGTATTATGGTCTATACAAGGTGTTATAAAATATTGGTACTATGGCATACAAATTGGAACTTCTTGCATCTTCCTGAGTGCACCCAGTTTTCCATGTTTCATGCTTAAAGAAGGTTATAGGTGACAAGCTCCCAGTTGAAACAATATTGCCAAAACTTGACGAGGAAGGAAAAATCATATTGGAACCTGAAGCAGTCACTGAAATAAGAACTCGACAGCTACGAAATCGATCAATTTCAGAGTATCTCATCAAGTGGAAGAACTTACCCACTGAAGATTCCACATGGGAGGATGAGAATTTTATACAGAAGCATCCAAAACTACTCAAGCGTTGAGGACAACACTTTTTTGAAGGAGAGGCGCATGTTAGGTCCCTATAATACTAGTGTTTTCCCTTATTATTATTTTCATTGTAGCCCCTTATTTTTATTGTTGTGCCCATGTTGTCCCCATATTGTTATTATTGTACCCCATAAAAGCCCACTATTGTTATTGTTGTTCCCTTAAATTATTATTATTATGTTGACTCTGATTATATTATGACCCTTTAGAGTCCTATATATAGAAAGGAGGTCTTATCATTTGTATCATCTAAGAATTTTTCATTTGTGTAATGTAAAGGAGGTTTCCCCCTCGAAGAGGCTGATTTTGAAGTCGTTGATCTATCTTTTCTTCTATTTTGTGAGCAGGTTGCATAAC
Organism: Pinus taeda; assembly: GCA_000404065.3. Classification (NCBI taxonomy): domain Eukaryota; kingdom Viridiplantae; phylum Streptophyta; class Pinopsida; order Pinales; family Pinaceae; genus Pinus; species Pinus taeda. Next base: position 100,059 of record APFE030705793.1, read on the forward strand.
ATAACTATTATATTGAGCATGTATATCCAATTATCTTGGAGCACCTCAGTGTTATTAAGGCCATACAATCGACAAGACATGGCTATCAAGTACTGATAGACATCTCTGAGGATCTTTGTCAGATACACTGCAAATGGGCGATGGCAAAACTTGGCAAGATCTTGACATAATGTTTTGATAATATCAATAGTGTCAAGGGTTTCCCATCTTGTGTAGAAGCGGTCATTTTCATATTCATTGGGCTTGAGCATCTTATAATATGACTGCATATCTTCACCAATATAAGTGGAAAGATGACCGCCACTCTCACTGCGTAGCACAATGTGAGAATCATTCGTGTGAGTAATGATCCATTCAATTACTATTGCACATGACATGACTGAGAATCTGCATGCGATCCTATGCATCCTGGACTTCTTGATGTTGATATATGCATGCAAATATTATCAATCCCCATGATACTTCTCTTGCATGAATGCGCTGTATATTTTTCTCCATGTGACCTGTGTATCCTTATCAATAAAGCACTGAGTATCCGCGTATATGGGAATATTGGGCCTTGCAACTTCCACAGGTTCATTAGTTCTTTCTTTTGAAAGTTCTTTGGAGGCCAGTTTGCAAGGAGGCATGTCTCCAAGAAATGGCGACAAAGTGGTAATACTTGTAGCACGAATACCTGTTTGGGGCAACACACTCATAGTGATAGTATTAGCTTAAAACAACCTAACTATGTAACAATACTTGTAAATCACACATCAAGAGACATCACAGATGATAGAGCATGAAAAACTATGAAAGAAAACATAAAATAAGTGAAGGGAAGTCAATACTTAAATTCAAAAGAGTGAAGGAACTCTACTTGAATGGTTCATGAGGCACAATACTTGCTAAGGTTTTGCAAATGGGCTAGCAATCTAAGTGGGCTTGATTGTGGGGAAAACTCCATAGTTAAGTGCGCTTGAGACAAAGGCGATTTGGAATGGGTGGCCTCCCGGGAAGTCTTGGTTACCGAGTTCAAGCCCCGAAAGTGATGATTAATGCTATGTGATTCATTTCACTAGTTTCAATCCCACTTCTTCACCCTTGTGAGCATCACCTGATGCAATGAGTGCTAAGTGGACTATTCAAAAATCATGGGAAGTTAGTTAGTTACGACTACCTCTCATGGAAATGGTTATAGATGAATGAATTACTTAACACAATTGAATCCTAAAAAAAATGATATTTAATATAATGCACTGCAAAAAACCCTCAATATTTAAATTCAAAAGAGTGAAGGGAACTCTACTTGAATGGTTCATGAGGCACAATACTTGCTAAGATTTTGCAAACGGGATAGCAAGCTAAGTGAGCTTGATTGTGGGGAAAACTCCATAGTTAAACGCACTTGAGCTAGAGATGATCTAGGATGGGTGACCTCCAGGGAAGTCTTGGTTACTAGGTGCAAGGCCCAAAAGTGATGATTAACACTATGTGATTCATTTCACTAGTTTCAATCCCACTTCTTCACCTATGTGAGCATCACCCGATGCAGTGAGTGCTAAGTGGACTGTTAAAAAATCATGAGAAATTAGTCAGTTACGACTACCTCTCATGGAAATGGTCATAAACGAATGACTTAATTAGCGCAGTTGAATCCAAAAAAAATGATATCAAATATAATGCACTGCAAAAACCCCTCAATACTTAAATTCAAGTGAGCTTGATTGTGGGTAAAACTCCATAGTTAAGCGCACTTGCCCTAGAGGCAATCTAGGATGGGTGACCTCCCGGGATGTTTTGGTTACCAGTTGCAAGCCCCAGAAGTGATGATTAACGCTATGTGATTCATTTCTCTAGTTTCAATTCCACTTGCTCACCCTTTTAAGCATTACCCAATGCAATGAGTGCTAAGTGGACTATTCAAAAATCATGAGAAATTATCTAGTTATGACTACCTCTCAAGGAAATGGTCATAGATGAATGACTTACTTAACACAGTTGAATCCCAAAAAATGATATCTAATATAATGCACTGCAAAAACCCCTCAATACTTAAACATAAAATTACTTGCATGCATGAGAAAATGATCATGAAAACTAGGAGGGCACACTTTCAAAGCACGAAAGGGACATGCATGGTCATTCGAGGATTTACAGTGTGCTCATGCGCTCAAGCAAAGGGAAAAATTCATCTAGGGCACACTGTTGCACCTTGAAGGGTTGAATGGATGGAATATTGGGTCTTTGGGTCTTCTCTATGTGCAAATGTGCTCAAGGAGACAAGGAGGGCACACTGTCGCACTCCAAAGGGATGAAGGATGAGCTTGACAAGGTTTTGAGCCTTCACAATGTGCCCATGCACTCAAGGAAAAGGAAGGCACGTTGTTGCATGTTGAAAATATGAATAAAGATGATTCATGCCTTCATGATGCACTCATGTGCTCAAGAGAGGGCATAGTTCTTCGTGGTGACGAAGTGTGCTCTTAAGGAAAACTTGATCAAACATGGCATAATTTTCGAGGTTGATCGGGCTTCAAGCTCAAGAAGTGTGCTCTACCTGTTGGAAGTTCAAAAACAAGTTTGAACAACAGAACTTGATGCTAATATGAGGAATAGATAGATCCACAAGGTTTTATAGTTGTTGTCGCATGAAAGGTTTCAAGAATGCGAAGGGTTTCTACATGCGACAATAGATTAACACTTGCAACATGAAGACTCAGCATAAACGCTAGCAAACAAACTGAAAAACGAAGGATCGACAACAAGAAAAGCAAGATTTGGTAGAGAAAACATGAAATGCAATAGAAAGATTTGACATGCAAAACTTACTTGCTGCATTGGTTGATGAAGAGATTCTTGATTCTCAGTTGTGCGCTTAACTTAGATGGAATGGTTATGAAAGATGATTAATTGAGTTGATTTAAAGAAGTTAACATGCAAAACTGATTCATGCATGAGCGCTACTTGTCATCAAGTGAATGTGTTAGGTAAAGAAGTTAAGTGGGCTACTATTTAGTGCACCAACATGCAACAAGGTTGGTTCATGCATGCACTCAGAAAGGGCAAATGTCTTTGACATGAAGAAGTGCGCTCATGGAGGGCACATCTGTTCAGCGTGAAGGGCGCACTCCTTCAGGCTGAAGGAGTGTGCTCAAGTTGATGCATGTCTTCATCAACTTTGAGTGTGCTTTTGCTTTTCTTAGTGTTTTTCTTGCTTTTTGTTTGCTTTTTTCATGCTTTTGTGTGCTTTTCAAGTGTGTGCATGGTGATAAGGCAAGTTTCTAAGTCAAGAAAGATCACGAGTTCACATAACCAAGAACTAACTAACTCAAATGCTTTTAATGGTTAAGTGACGATACTTAAAAAATATTGACTTAGGAGAATGTGGCACTAGGAAAAACACATAGGTAACAAATCAAACAACATGAAAATTCATAATAACTCAGAGAGGCGAAGTCTATGGAGATACTTGGTCTCCATGGCCATGGATGGATATGTCTAGTACATAATGGATGGATATGTCTAGTACATGACCGCTAGGGGATGACTTGTACCATATTTGAATGTATCGCTAATGCTCTTATTCATTTTAATTCGAAATACAAGGGATCGAACATCCTCGAAATTTACATTGCAGATCAAGGTCATGCTGGTGAGTAATGACTCAATGAGTCGGTGAGACTATGACAAGCTACCGTCCAAATGAAACGTGCCCAAATAATGGTGCCCTTTAATAATTTGAAATAAAGTATTAATTACGTTTCCTAAACAAAAAAAATCAAAAATACTTTTTATACACTTCAAAATACTTCCCAAAAAAACTGTTTATAAACGTATTTCGCTGGCAAAAATGCCCGTCAAATTCAAATAAGACTCTCCACATGCATAGATTTTAGCGTTGCAGTTTAAAAGTTTTATGATACTCTTTCACATGTGTTTAAGAATCTTCGAGATACTCAAAGTTTTATAATTTTTTTATAATTTATAACTTCACTGATTGCCTCGGTGGATATAAAAATACATTAAAACGCTTAATTTGACTCCCAACTATTTTTATATTTTCGCTGCATGTGAGTAAGATGCCCAAGAGTTGGCTACGCATGGTTTCCACATGCAGAGGATAAAACGCTCACTTATTTATTTCCCATCTAATTTGGGACGACTACTTCCTCTGCAATGCGGATGTTTGACCAGGCCGCTGCACACATGCCACCATACTTAAAAAAAATTAAATTAAACTTTTTCTCCATGAATCCACCCCCTCGATGTATCACGTCAAAATTTGGGGAAAAATATTAATGTCATTTTCTAGTTCACCGACGCTATCTTAAAATTTTTATATCCTCGGGTTCACTTGCTCAGTGTGTTACGTTAAAGTTTAAGTCAATGAGAAAATATATACTATTTCCTGGTATATTGATCCAACCTACGTCAAAGTTTGGGACCGAAAATTCAGATGGAAGGTATCGTGGAATGTTCGTTAAAATAAATATCGAATATTTGTAACAGGGCAACGTTATCTAGAGATTAATTCATTTGATTAAGTGAAAAATGTTTTAATCATTATAAGACACCGTATTTACATGTGCATCCCTCCATTAGATTGATGAGATTGAGATTAAAATAATATATTTAGCATATTTTTTTTGTAAGCTTTGGTAGGACTCTCCAATTTTCATGTCCATTACATACCCCACTACAAGGGAAGGGTAGCCCAAGATTTGAACCCAAGACTTCCGGTTCAGTGAGACTTCATTTCCACGGCCATTGCCGCTCAAGCTACCCCATGTGGACAATATATTTAGCATATTATTTTTCAAAATTTTAAATATTTTAATAATAATAGTTAAGTATGTCAAGTAAGGGTAGATTGAGTGGTTGAAATGAGTTATTAACTTTCTCACCATTTATATTTGATTTTTCAAAATGATATGTTTAGCCTCTATTGTTTAGGTTCAATGAGTAGATGGCCCTAGTGAGTTTTCACTCTGTTTATGGTCAATACGGGATGTCTAAGATCTTGCTTAGTCATAGGGTCATTACTCTTAAATAATAATAAGTAAAGCTCTTCGCACAATCAAAGCTCTCCACACAAAGCTTCAATGGTTGCGTTGAATGAAAATAAAAATATATTAAACCTTAGTTTATGCAAAATGACGAATTTTAACATAGTTTTTATTGTGCACAATTATTGATGTGCTGGAAACAAGAACAATGATTAATTAATTGATTAAGGCAATGTGGAGTTCATGTTTAATTAGACACACTTCATTTTTATTATTAAAAGACTGTGCGGAGTGTGGATGTCCACACAATGAAAATTGGAAAGCTTCCTCCACACAATGAGCTTCCTATGCACAATGAACTTCCTTCACAGTCCCATATGCATTTGTGTTAGTTTTGAAAATATACATTAATATTACTATTTTAATGCTTTCAAAATCATGCTATTAGATTTGATATTTTAATGCTTTCAAATAAGGTCATGTGTAATAATGCTTTTTAATTTTCATGTATGAATTGCGCAGAAGGTTAACTCAACAAATTCGTTGGTGCGAAGCTCTACACAATGAAAACATAAAAACTTTTTCCACAATCTGACACATATGCATTTGCGTTAATTTTGAAAATATACGATAATATTACTATTTTAATGCTTTGAAAATCATGCTTTTATATTTGATATTTTAATGCTTTCAAATAATGCCATATGTAATAATGCTTTTTAATTTTCATCTATGAATTGTGTGGCAGATTAACTCAGCAAATTTGTTTGTATGAAGATCCACATAAGCTTCTCTAATGATGATGAGCTCCACACCAACGAATGTTTAGTGATGTGCAAAGCTTAACTTCGTGTTGAGTGTGAAGGAAGCCATTCATCTAAACCATTGAGAGACAATGAATGCTTGTCGAAATTTCTAATTAGCAGGAGCGACATTGTACATGGTGAGTGTTCTTCCACTACTTATGGTCAATCTAAATGACAAACTCTGTCCATTCAAATATGAAGTGTTTTAGCATGTCTCCCTTAGCTAACTAGATTTTTTAGCATGTCTACTCCCTTAACACAAAGGGCACAACTACTCCCCATGAGGTTTGATCCTGGTTCGCTTGCTTACGAGCCCATCTCCAATTTTCTCCCTAATTTCTCTTCATGGGTTCGCATTCAGTATGTCTCCTCTTCCCATGACGTTACTTATCGGGACTAAACAAACGACATGGATACATTAGTAAAAGCGCAAGGACTGATCCCTATATGGGAATGGGAAGAACAAGAGCTAATTATATTTTCTATTATAAGTGGGGTGTTCTCTTTATACAAATAGTAAGGGGGATTTTCTACTTTTCTTTCATTTTCAGGTAGGAGTAATGAGCATTAAAGTATTTTGCATCTAATAGATCGACCTGGTTGTTGTGCGAAATGGGGAATGCAGAGGTGTAAATTTGATTATCATTCGAGCAAGCATTGGTGGCCATGCAACTACTCTTCATGTAGTCAAAAAGACACTCTTCCATTTTTGTCGAAATTACTGCAATTTGTAATGATAAGAATATTTGATCAGACACTAATCACATTCTTTAATATCTAGTTATTTTCTAGATCCAGAGTAAGAAGGACAACAATTTAAATTGAAAGTTGTTCATTGGTGTACTTTTATTCTTATTTTTTAATTTTAGAGATAGATTAAGAAATTTAAAGTTTTTCATTTTATGCATTTTGATGGCAACATGTTGGGTTTCCCCAACTGTCTCCCAATACCCCGAGATACTCCAACCCACAAACACAACTTTATTTTCCTTAATTCTAGAAATTCAGAAATTAATTCTAAAAGTGTAGTTAAAATTATAACATGGAGATTGCTTCACAAATTCTAGGACAGGTCTTCCTCACACCTTCTAACGCTTTTCTCACCTCAACTAACTCACATGGGCTTCAACCTATCAATGGCATAACTAGCAGGCCAAAACAGGCTCTCAAAAACTCATACACAACCCTAAAGATATTTGTTGTAGGCATTGGAAAATATTTTAGTAGTGCTCACGTAGGCGTTGGAAAAAATTTTTGTAACACCCCAAAACTTGTCTTTTTGGATTTCAAGGATGAAACAATTTGCACATCCGCAAGGTTGAATCTCCACAGTCTTGGCTTGCTCCTTAGCTCAACCATCAAACTATTATTCCCTTCTTCACTCAGATTGCAACAATAACACATTTACCCCTTTAAACCAGCCAGAAAAGGGAATTTGACAACATTCACACAAAAGGGATCTCGGGTTTCCTATGACAGTGTTATATTGTTGTAATTAATACACCTTGACATTCCAAAAACACAGGGAACACTCTCCCATGGGTTTGGAACGAAAATACAAGAGGGTCATTAACATCCATACCGCCAATTGAAACAATCAAAGAGGCCTTATGTAGGGTACCCTATTCTTTTTCTAAAAACACTCAACTTACACATAGTCACATAACAACCACTCCATCATCAGTTTGGAAGCAACTACAATGAGATCCCAAGGTGCACAACTAAAGTGCACAACAATTAAGTGATCATCTCTTAACATCACCTTGTTCATCGAATTACAAGGTCTCACAACTATACACTAACATCACATGGTTCCTACAATGCATTTGTTGCATTACCATATACCAGTGGTGATTAAACACATCCCTAGACTCATAGTCCCCCATTCTAAATACTTTAGAAACCACTACGACAACCATGTGAAGCTACAACTTCGTAGGCACAGATAAATACATATTCAACCGCAAAATACATTTAAACCAAGGCATATCGATTTGATATAAAAGCACACAACCATGAAATCTCTCAACACCTCCAGATTCGACATGAAGGCATACAACCATGACACATTTCTCAACACATTTCAAATTCTTAACAAGTGTAGATAAATAACTTCATTAATAATGGACGAACGAAGGAAAATACACACGCATAGGCACATAAACACATTTTCTCGTTAATCAAGTTGTGCATACATTAAGCTGACCAAATTTTACAATGTCAGCTTGTGCAGCCCAAGCCTCTCATCCTCTGCCTCTCCTCTTAGTGCTAGATCTTCTCCTCTCTATGTTTGCTGCACTTCTTCCTGCTCTCTTCTCAAACACTCATGTCTTTATAAATAAAGCTAACATGGGTAACCAAGAGTCACAAGTGATGGTTGGTTTTCCCTTCTCACAAAATATAGGAAACCGAAATTACATTTACATTAGGAAATAATTCCTTCCACTTATTCTAAAAACAAAACTCCCATCCTATTGCAAATATCTACAACAAATTTAAAATCTCTCTTAGCATCATCATGTGATCATCCCATCACATTGGAAAGCCTCGGTCTAGTCTTCCTCGAACTTCGTGCCCCATCTCTGAACCTGCATCAGACTCCCAAGGTAAAAAAATATATGACCTCCTGGTCATATGCATCTAGTCTTCTTGTGACAACCTCAACTCATGAGCTGCAACACGTTTTGCAGTAACAAGTCTTCACCTCGATAACCGATACCTCACCAAACTTTCTCCCGAGTTTGGAATTTTGTCATCTTCCTGGTTCTCTTCCCCGGAACCCTACGAGAAATCCTTGCTCTAGACTGCTACAAACCTCCTCACCTTCCTCCACCGTCACCTGCACAGTGAAACAAATCTCTTACCAGATCTTTACTCAACTTATACCTTCTTCTACCGCTTCGTTATGAACTATGAATGTTACTTGCTGCCCAATTATTCAAACTTGCCAATACATCACTCAAACTTGCTTGGCATCATGGGTTGTCTGTTCACATAACCAACTATACCTTATTTCTTTTCTTTTGTAAATTTCATCTTCTATCTCAGTCCTTGGCTGAAATTTTACTATCTCCAGGTTTCACATCAAATCTTCATCTCCTTCATCACTTGTGTTCATCACCCTTAGGTTATTCCTCCATGGCTGCAACTCATTTCCCTTGAGCTTTTCCTCGATGTGAGCATTTAATCTTTGCCTCAACTTCCCTGAAACAAAATCCATTTCATTCTCTTTCGAAGACTTCCAGCTGTAAACCTAGACTTCTTCCTCTTTTATAGCAATCCTCTCATCATCTCTTATTGTAATTTGATTTTAGCTACTTCTCTATCAAGTTTGTCTTGACTTAATATACTATAGATTCTTCCTGAACCTTGACTATGACTCGTAGTAGTCACAAATCTCTTTCTTCCATGAGCTTCTCCCTGATCGCTATGAGCTGCACACAAGTCACTGCAACAAGCTGACTCCACCAACCTGTTTGTAAATTATATACTAAGCTCTTCCATGCCTAGTCTTCTCCTAGTATTTCTGCTGACTCCTTCCTCTGGAATCTCCATCTGAGCACTCTCTACTCTTCTGGATTCTACATGCAATTGAATCACCTTCTTCCTCTGAGAACTTTGTTGTTCGTCCTTCACTTTCTACCCTAAGGTTCCTTGCCATCATCCTCAGTTGCAAACACTCATCACTGCTACCTGTAATCAACACTCAATCCACAATTTACTAAAAAAAATACCATTACCTCCTTGTTCAATCTTCTCACAACTACTGCTGCATAATTCTTCTTAATATTTTCATCTCTTTCATTGGTGTAGACCTCCATGTGCAACACCATTATTTATCTCATAACTCTGGTCATCTTGAGTTTCTTGTAGCAAATGTTTCTCATGATTGAGTTTTGCTCTACTTAACCCAACCATCTCTTCTTCATCACTCATTCCTTTGGCACTTTTCTTCTTCGTCTTGTGACTTTCCTCTGAATTCTTTCTAATAACAGTCATATTTATGTATTCCTCTGCTAAATTCTCCTTGTCTATTAGTGATATGTATCTAGCCCTTCTTTTCTTCGTAACACGTCTCCTACTTGTCACCCATACCAAGTCATTTTATCTTCTCTAGGTTCTCTATGATAGAACTTCTCCTTAAGCACTCTTGTTCCTATGCTTTCAAAGCTATTGGTTGCTGCATCTTGAACCACTCACTCTTCTTTGTTTTATTGTTGGGTTCTATCCCCATTTTTCATCTAAGAGAATTTCTTGCTCCATTTCCTTTTGACACAGCTTACTTTCTATGGTCATTTCTACCAATTCATTCCCGAAAACACAATTATTTTAATGACCAAACTAGCATAAACATCACTTTCAATTTTTCTATAATATCTATAACAAGATCTCATCTCCCACTATTAGCTAAACCAATTCCTCTCCAACCAATGTACTTTTTCTTTCTCAAGGGCATATCAACTTTCATTTCCTTGGAATCACCTCACTAACTTCTATAAGGTTCCTTTTCTCTTCAACCTCTTTTCATTCTCAATCGGTCATGTAATTTTTCAATATTTCTTCCATGGTCTGCTATGCTTCTTCCATTGAAGTCTCTTTAAGCGAGATTATTTCTCCTTACACATCCTTAACTTATTTATAGATTGCATCAACTATTCCTACAAACTCTTTTTTTTGTGATAGAATAATAGATTTGCCTATCTCTGCATCCATCACTTCCTAATTTATTGCTGCATAATCTTACCTCAAAATACATCAAAGTATCCTCCACTATGAACTATCAAACTAAAGATATTTTTCTTGATTTGATACCACCTGATGATGACATGGTGGGTTACCCCAGTTGTCTCCCAATACCTTAGGATACTCCAACACACAACCACAAATTTGTTTTCCTTATTTCTGGAAATTTAGAAATTAATTCTAAATGTGCAGTCAAAATCAGAACATGGAGATTTCCTTCAAAATTTCCAAGAGAATGTTTCCTCAAACCTTCTAACACTTTTATCACCTCAAATAACTCACATGGGCTTCAACCTATCAATGGCACAACCAACAGGCCAAAACAGGCTCTCAAAACCTTACATACAACCCTAAAATTGTTTTGTTGTAGGCCCTGGAAAATATTTTCGTAGTGCTTCTATAGGCGTTGGAAAATATTTTCGTAGCACCACAAAAATTGTCTTATGGGATTCCAGGGAAGCTGAAATGACTTGCTCCTTTGCAAGGCCAATTCTCCATGGTATTGGCTTTCTCCTTAGCTCAACCATCAACCTATTATTCCCTTCTTCACTGAGATTCCAACGCTAACACATTTACCCCTTGAAACCAACCACAAAAGGGATTTTGAAAACATTCCCAAACAGGTGTTGAAAATAGCAACAAGAAATGCTAAACATAGAAGTGCTAAAAATAGCATTGCTATAAATAGCATTTCGGGATACATTCCAATTTTAGTTAGTCCTTGAACTAAAATTGAGAATTAAAATTCGAATTTGATCTTAGCAGCTATTTGAAAAATAATTAATTAATTCATCTTGAGTTACTTAGTTGGAGAAAATCGACCATGAAGTCTATGTGAAGACATGCAACAATTTTCCCTTTGATAGAGAAAGTTATCCCTTAATTAAGGAGATTAGGATGAGTTGTACTTTGAGTTGTAATTAGTTAGCTTAATTAACTGAGTTAAGTCCAGTTAGATTAGTTCCAACAGTTTGTGGAACTAATTGTGAGTTCAGTTAGTTAATGAATGCATGCATGTAACTAGTGTACTTTAGATCAGTGAATATTCTCTCATAAATAACTCATGCATGTCAGTTCAGTCAGAGACCCAGTTGAGATCAGAGGATGGGATAGTGTACTATCAGTTGCAGGGATATTCCATTGAGGATATCTCTTTCATGCAGAAGGAATTCATTCCTTGAGGATTGTACAGCTATTTTTGAGTTTGGTGAGTTGTGTGAGAGGTAAATTCACACAAGTGGCAGCCAGAGGACCCAGGAGAAACAACGCAAAAAAATAGGAGCATTGGAGGATTGAAGGAAGGCATGTGTCATGTCTATTCAGTCTATGAGTAGCATTGAGGGATTGTACTGAGAGCTAGATAGCTTGTGAGCTAAAGCTTTGTGTAATCTGGAGATATTTCCACCTGTATGATAATACAGATAGCAAGGTTTTTAGTTGAGGTTTTCCCAAAAGTATTCTTTTGTGTTCGTGTGTGATTGATTTCTCATTCTCTGTTACATGTGTTTTATTTGATCTTGCTCAAAATCGATTAAGCTTCCGCAAGTTTGTTTGTAGAAGTAGATCAAGTATTATGCTTTAGTATATTGCATTATTAGGTGATCTACAGTGGGAAATTCTACAGCTGTAATTAATACACCTTGAAATTCTAGAAACACAGGGAACACACCCCCACGAGTATGGAACCAAAATACAAGAGGGTCATTAACATCCACACCACCAATTGAAACAATCAAAGAGGCCTTATGTAGGGTACCCAGTTCTTATTCTAAGAACACTCAACTTACATACGGTCACATAACAACTACTCCATCATGGGTTTGGAAGCAACTACAATGAGATCCCAAGGTGCACGACTAAAGAACACAACAGTTAAGTCATCAAATCTTAACATCAATTAGTTCATCAGACTACAGGGTCTTACAACTGTACACCACATCACATGGGTCCTACAATGCATATGTGGCATTGCCATATACCAAAGGTTATTAAGCACATCCCTAGACTTGCAATCCCGCATTCCAAATACTTTAGCAACCACTACGACAACCATGTGAAGCTATAACTTCATACACACCGATAAATACATATTCAACCCCAAAATACAATTAAACCAAGGCATATCAATTGATATAAAATCACACAACCATGACATCTCTCAACACCTCCATATTTGACATGAAGGCATACAACCATGATACGTTTCTTAACACGTTTTAGATTCTTAACAAGTGTAGATAAGCAACTTCATTAATAATGGGCAGACAGAGGAATATACACACACACACAGGCACATAAACACATTTTCTCATTAATCAAATTCTGTATACATTCAGCTAGTCATATTTTACAATGTGGCATGTGCAGCCTAGGCCTCTCATCCTCTGCCTCTCCTCCTAGTGTTGGAGCTACTCCTCTCTACCTCTACTACACTTCTTCCTACTCTCTTCTCAAACACTCATGTCTTTATAAAGAACACTAACATAGGTAACCAAGAGTCACAAGTGATGGTTTATTTTCGCTTCTCACAAAATATGGGAAACTAAAATTATATTTACATTATGAAATAATTCCTCCCACTTATTCTAAAAACACAACTCCCATCCTAATGCAAATATCTACAAAAAGTTTAAAATATCTCTTAGCATCATCGTGTGACCATCCCATCACATTGGCAAGCCTCGGTCTAGTCTTCCTCGAACTTCATGATCCATCTATGCACCTGCATCACATTCATACTAAGCTTTGCATAGAAATAGGTCTTTAGCTAAATCTACTTAAAAAATTCTTCAACTCGTTAGCTTGTAAAATTGGTTAATAATTAATAAATGCATGAGTACTCGACTATTTTAGGTAATGCCTATAACTTCCTATTGGAGGACTTCATTATGTGATTTTTGTAGTTGTTCTTTTAATGGTTTCGATGATAAAGTTTCTTGGAGTTGTGGAGAGTGTGGAGGATGGAGCACTCCAAGTCCCAGTTTTGACAACCTTTTACTAGCCCCTTGATGCAAGAAAAGTCATTTTTGAGAGGCATTTATCAACAAGATCTGATACTTGTATTACAAGATTTAATCATATAGAAATCCTTCCTTGAATTCATTCCCACTTTGCTTATACATAGATTTCTCCTATTTGTCTCACAAAACAAGTACACATCCACAAAAATTTTTCTTCCCACTTAATTCCAAATTACACAAAGATGTTGGAATTCTTCATTCATTCATACATAGAGACAATCACGAGCATAAATATTTCAAAAAATTTCATTCCACAAAATTGTGTACATATAAATATTCAAAAACACTCATTCCTCTCTCTTGACATGATTCTACATGCATTTGGCCATTAGTTATCATTGCTCGTAGGTTTACAATAAGTAGAATTAAGAGATTCAATAGCTTTTTTAAATCCTAAAAGAACTCCATAAATCACCCATAAATTACTCCATAAATCAGATTTTCCTAAATCCTAAATTCATTTCGTAAATCATCCATAAATCACTCCATAAATAATATATTTTTCTAAATTCTAAAATCACTCAATCTATTCCTAGAATCTCTCATGCTTTTCAACGTAGATTTGGGTTTTCCTTGTGAATAAAATATTCCCTATCCATAGTTTTTCTTAAACTCCCACTCATTAGTTCTAAAACTTATAAAATATACCAACTTAAAAAATACAATTTATTTACATAGAAGAATATAAATTCTTCTAAAAAATCAAGGCCCCATTTTTAAATTTTTTCACATGAAAAAGATTGAATGGCTTGGAAGCTCTAATGGTGCTGCATCGCCCCAGAGAATACGCGTTGCAAAATTAACATCATAAGGAATTGGAATTCGGTAACACTCGTTGGAAATTATCTATAATGACAAGGTGAAATTAGTGATTTTTTCAAATTTATTGACTTAACCCAATATGTTATTCATGATGGCAGTATTTAGGTCTAACTTCCATAAGCGTCTTTTCTGGAATACATGGCCTTGTCATTGGGTTCATTTTCAGGTACCGCACCCAAAGTTCAGACTGTTGTAAGAGCCAATGAATGATTTGGTATCATAAGTATGGCATCATAAATAAAGAAATAGATTAAATTCCCTCATAATAAGGTGACATTGTCAGTCTGTTAATTTGATACTCGACTAATCGAATATACGCTAGTCAACCTATTGATGATTCCCAATTTTTTTTGTTGATAATTAAAAAACTATTTACATCTTTCTTTATTTATTTTCACCTATGTGGGAGTGCAAAGCTCTGCACAATGAAGTTAGGTCCACATAATGAAAAAGAAATGTAAAATGAAATTAGATCTACACGATGAAGAAAAAACCCTTAATGTGCAACGCCCACACAATGAGATTTGATACTTGTTGAGCAAATATGTATAAATAATTCAAAATCGAACTCTTAAAAAGCCAAAAGACATTCTCATCACGATCTTAGAAAGCCAAATGACATTAAACTTGAAAACTGTTATTGCAACTATTGAACACAAAATTAAACAAATTGGAGAAGTTAACAAGTGAGAAAGATGGAAGAAAGACACAACACACAGGAGGGTACTTACGAGATGAGTTACAATTTCACAATCACTACCAGTCTTAAATGCGTGAGAGATCAAGATGCATACCTCGACACATGCAATTGACATAGTTTAGAAAAAATAATGTATACCCATGGCATACCTAATTAATAAAATGTAAGACTTATAGCCCATGACCCTACACATTTCAACAACACCATTAAAATGTGCATATGTAATCACCATGGTTGTGATGTATAGAGCTCAAATAAGAGAGTGTAGTGCCCAAATAAAACAAAACGACGATGGTAAGCAATTTGTTAAATGCTCACGTAGAAAGAAGGTGCACTAATCAAATGTTTTTGGATTATTATCCTAAAGAGAGTGAAGGGGATAGTTGTATATACCAAAGCATACCAAGTAAGGAAATATATGAGCATATTCAAAGGTTATATATTTCTCCATTCACTTGTAATGGCAAAACCTCAAGTGAATAATTGAGCAAATATTTGCAATTTAAGTATGAAACCGAATTACGTATGAAGTACCCTGTCAAGACGCAATGGTATTACATTAAGAACGATTTGCTTATTTTCTTATATTTTCCTATCTTGCTGATGAAAGCAAGACAAAATATTAAAACTTAAAGTGAATCTCTCTTAAAACAAATATTTGATTAAGGGCCACACCGAAAAAGAATCATACTTTGTATGGAAACAAAATTTTGCTATTTCTGGGAAATGGAACACATTATCCAGTTTTATATAGTTTTCCACACACATACATAACTTATAAGCATATTGGAGTAGAGTTTTGTTACACTTGCGCTAGAGCTCGAGTATCGGAACGCGCTTGGCCTGTGATGTGTCCAAGCAACCGAACACCGCTAGGATTCCACACATCTTGACTAACTGAAAACTTAGGGAAATATCTTATTAAACTGTAATTCTGTAGTAACTTATAATAGTTGTTGCCAGAAGTAACGATAACAAGATAAAGATTTAACAAAAATATCTTCCAGTCCAAATGAAAAGAGTTTAACAAATTCTCCGAGATGTTTAAATTGGGTGTTTGGTACTCCTCTACATGTAGAGAATTAGAGATGGAAATTCGATGACTGTATTTTTGCATTCAACTTCCAAAAATTGTATCAAAAGCTCTGGCTTTACTCTAAAGGTAGACTACTCATGCTGCTCTTTTATAAGAAGTGTGCTATTAATGATGTAGAAAATAGTTTGATTCTTACGCTGAAAAATGTTGTGTACAGTTAGAACTCGTTGTAAATTATTATATGTAATCAAATCTAAAGAAACCACAAAAATGGGTAAAACACTACATGAGCATTCATGGCACATAAGCGGTTGAACTATCCAAAATCACTGTGTGGAAACACTTTGTGGTTATTAACATAACCAGAGTCCTCATCCTCTTCCGCATTCTATGGCCCCCGTCACTGGTGAGTAAGCATAATTGGCAAGGGCGGCAGTATCGTGAAGAACCTCGGGCAGGAAACCGACACCTGAATTACCATCGAAGGTGCAATACCAGATTCGGAAGAAAGACTGGTTTGATCTCTTCGTACGACGGGGGAGACAGGGGGCGGTTTGCCCGGCGTAGGGTTACCGGTTCCAGTTCAAACCATCTCAATAGTCGTCAACCATATTCCATGCTTGGCGAGTGCTATCCCCGAGGTCTAAGACGGTGGAATCTGGTTCGATTGCCATTCACATCCGACGGAAAGAGTGAATTCAATGGTCAATTCAGAACATAAGATGCGCTGGAGCAAACGCTCACGAAATCTAAAACAATAACATAAAAAGTTGAAAATATAAGTGATTTCTTTAATTAATTAATTGCGTTATTGGTCACGTCCAATTTAATAAATTATTTTGATATTTATATAATATTATAGATCTTTAAGAAATTTTGTAAAGTCTATATTAGATTTTTATTTCTAATAAAATTTATTATTTATTTTAATAAGGATGATTAATATCTATTAAAATTTATAAGTTTCGGTGGATTTTATTATATTTGAAAATGTCAGAGATTAATATATGGTTTAGGGGATTTTATTGGATTTGAAAATGTAAGAGATTAATAGGAAGTCATTAATATTTTATTCTTATGATAATAACAAAAGTGAGAGAAATATTTTTATGTCATCTTAATTTCATAATGAAGCCATTGATTAGAATGATTATTATGGCATCCAACAGTGTGAAGTGCAAAAAAGCTTTAAATTAACATAAGATTTCATGGAATACAATACTTAAGAGTGTTTTACTGTAAATATTTTCTAAGTATTGGATGGAATAAATATACATATTTTAATTTCAAATAATATTAAATTATATTTTTTTAAGTGACAAGGCACACTTTTTTTACCATAGCTTCAAATAGGCAACATATCCAAATTCAATTAATAGGTAGCATATCCTAATTGGATTAATAGGTAGCATACTCACAAAGCGTGTTCATCTTCGAGACCCTATCGTCATTTTCAATATCCACGGCATGCTCCGAGAAATACTAGAAATTAAATAAGGAAATATTTTGAAGCATTTCAAATTTCTACCCATCGATTTGGTCTGCAGAAAATGCTTCCAAAGATAGTTTATTGCCATTGGTAACCAAGCATGTCAAATACAGAATGAAAAGAAGAACACCAATCTCGGTAGTTGTTGCTTTTCTGCATATTCTAGGTTCAGAGTTGAGAAAGACACTCACAGCATCATTGAAAGTAATCCTTATGCAATAATTTATACAACATAATGGATCATCATCAAAGAGATTGCACAATGAGATAAAATACATACAAACTAACAAGAATGTCTGCATCTCCACCAAGAAATAAACTATTGAAACAACAATCGTCCAGTAACGTTCACAGTAAGCATATGTTATGCAACCTCACAACTAAAATACAATCTATATCAAAATACGCCATAAACAAAAGGAAACGATGGAATTTACATTTTTGACAACCCTCATACCTTCACTTCGTTGGTTCGATCCCCTTGCCAAATAAAACATAACTTTCATAATTATCAATGGCTTGTCTAGTTATGGCAGCAACCCTATGCAAGATGAGTATTTCTGTGTGGGAGCCAGGCAAGCTTGTAGGGGGAATGGCGAACTGATGAGAAGTAACAAAATTTTAAACTGAGCCTCGAGCCCCTCCCAGATACGGATGAGCATTTTGTTGCAAAACTGGCACTGATGGTTCTGCCATTGAAGCTGTGAGAAGCCCTTAATACCACATTGCCTAAGACTCAGCTGGCTACTTGAAATTGGGTCGCTTATGGTACTTGTTGGGAATATCAATTCCCCCATAATCATATGTTGTAGATCATCATATGCTTTTCTCTTTTGGGATCAGACAGAGTATCCTAAGCTTGATTTATCTCAGAAAAAAGGTTAGTGGTTGTCTCAAGCTGGTGTAGACGCATGACATCAGTGTGGTATTTCAGTGCCAGCTTTCTATATGCAAGCCTGATATCATTGCAGGAGGCATGACAAGAGATACCCAAAAGAGCATAGTGATCCTTTTTCCTTCTGAAAGCAATATCCCTCTTTTCTTCTATTGCAAAACTGGCACTGATGGTTCTACTGTTGAAGTTGTGAGAAGCCATTAATACCACATTGCCAAGACTCAACTAATTACTTGAAGCCCTTAATACCACATTGCCAAGACTCGGCTGATTAGTTGAAATTGGGTTGCTTGTGGTACTTGTTGGGAATATCAATTCCCCCATTATCAGAGGGGACTGGAACTGATGCTAATAATGGGGAACAAGAAGTTTCACAATGTTGACCAAGGTTCCATTTCCATAATGATAATATGGCACAGTCTATATGCAAAGGGAAGTGATTTCTTCTCACTAAGCAAGCCAATAAATAGGTCATGCCTAGCATAACTATGTTTAGCTCTGTTTTGTCAAAAGTAGTGGATCCTTGTGCTTACTCTTTGAGGAAAAAAGGACTCAAGAAATCAGTTCAGGGAAAATAAAATCTCAGCAAGCCTGATACATGAATATATAATTAGATGTGTTTCATTCTCGTATAAGTTTTTCCCAAAAATGAAATGTTTAGGGACAAAAAGTGTATTTGGTGAGGCTTTGCCCACAACTAAGAGGTAAGACTATATCAACGCATATTGGGGATACTAAAAGATTTCAGGTAGGTAAGCAGTATGCTAATTCTCAGAGATGTACATCTGGGATGGTAACTTGCACCATATCCATGAATCATATCCATACTCACATTGAGGTCAATTGGGTACCTAGTTGATGTAGTGCAATGATCTATGCATACATAGTTCATGGGAATAACTTGTAAGGTATGTGTAAGGTATTATGTTTTTTCCGAAGTTAGTGTTGATCCTATTATGGACAATTATAAACCTTTTAGCCTCCCTATCTTGGGGACTACTGATACTGATATGCATTGATATCAGTATGTTCTTGATGCAAGTTTCACATACAGGAAGGAAGGCATATGGCATATTCCATTACTGGCAATGTGAGGAGGAACCATGAATCTGGCACATTAAAAACACCCAAGAGAACGATCCAATGTTTCAAATCACGCCAGCAAGGTCCAGCCTGAGTATGGCATCAGGCAAACTGTATCCCTCATAAATTGGTATAGTGTGTGACACCATCACCAGAATTAATCACAATACCTAGGATGATAATTGTAAAATAGTTAGTGACAACCTAAAATAAGATCTTAACAAAATGCATGTGTTAGTGCAACTTATAACTCATAGAAGTATCAATTCAACACAATTATCTGTAGAAATGGACATAAGAGATTGAAAATTAATGGTTGAAAAGGGATGGAATAATAAAAAAGCATACAAAACTAGCCTTCATTCCCATAGACCAATCTGATCTGAATAAGACATAAATATTAGAAAAACAAAAATATAAATACCAACCTTAACCATTCCACATCCATTGTCACATACAAGGGGTTGGATTTCCTCTGCATCACCCATTCTCAGAGGAGGAGAAATATAACACTATTCAATGCATACCCAATACCAAAGGACAAAAAAATGATGGATGAGTTTATATGGAAATTCACTTCTTTTCATTTCAGGGAAAGGCTTTTTCAATATGGATTCTGAAAGAATCACTTTTTTTTTTCATTTCTTAATGGAAATGCTTTCCCAATAACACTTTGAATGGTTTTTGCCTGCTATAAATTCCTAAAAATTCAATATGATTGATTACTATTACCTTAAAAGGAATATGGTTAAAGGGAAATATATATTAAAAATCGCAAAGAACTGAACATTTAAAAGATTTTATTCATTTTGTTAAATTAAAAAAAAAAAAAAAAATTAAAGAACGCTGATTTATATTATGTACCGGTACATATGTTTCGAATAAGAAACATGAATAAGAAACATGAGTGCATCTGAACTCAACATAATTAGAAATATATATATCAAAATATACTAATGTAAAAGAATAACCAAATCAAATTCTTTGAGATGGTAACCACTGTAGATCTTGTGATACAATGATAAATGTTGGATTGTCTATGTTTACAATTTGCAGGGGATTTCATTTTCAGAATAGGAAAAGAATTTTGGTCCTCATGATAGATATTCGAAAAATAGACAATCAAAACATGAAGATTGTGATAAATCTAAGCTTCCAACCTACAAATTCGAACCACAAAAATTTGAATTCCAATTTTCAAATTTAAACGGTATATTCCAATTTATATAATGACAATTTTCAAATTTAAAATTTAAACGGTATATATCCAATATATATATGAGATATTTTTATACTCATATATATATTTTTTAATTTTTATTATTATTATAATGTATATTCTAATTATATAATGTCAATTATTTTGTAAAATATATATATGTTTTTAATTTTTAATAACGAATCAAGAATATTTAGAATTAATACTATATTAAATTAGATTGTAATAGCTTTCACTAATAAATACATAATATAGAATAATTCAAGAATATCTTTGTCTTAATAGTCCAATCCTCGAGACATGGAATGGGCTTATTCATATTGCACATTCAATGAAGTAGGTACCTGGCCACAAAGTCAATGTCATGGCCGGTCTCCAATAACGTTAAATTTGGAAAATTTATTATTATAAATGTCTTCCTAGTGCTCCAATTCCGTGTCTTGAGGCGGTACACTGACATTAAATTAAAAGAAATGTGATTATACACAGCAGCTTAACCTACAGTTCCACGAGTTACTGTGATACCTCATTTCCAATTAGTTATGGTATACGCTTAAGTTTATCTATCCATAACCTAAATCCACCTTAAATACTGTCCTGTTTCTTTGCTCATTTTTGTGGATCTTTTCGCGTTGCTTCATCGATCTGCCTCACAGTCATCCTCATTTTGGGCCATTTTTTCGCATTGCTTCTGTTGATCTATCTCACAGTTGAAACGGCCCCTCAACATACTTTTTCCATTTTCCAAGGTAAAATATGATGAAGCAAAATTCTGGGCTGCAATACAACGTTTTCATCAATCATAGGGGAACCGACGTCAAGAACAGTCTTGCCAGCATCATTTATAATCAACTCAAAACTAAAGATCCCACTCTGCGCGTCTTCCTCGATAAAAATGAGATTCCCTACGGAGTCGATTTCGAATTAGCAATTGAAACAGCAATTCAAAGTTCATCTGTTCACATCGCGATATTTTCGGAGCGGTATGCAGAATCGAAATGGTGCTTGCATGAATTAGATCTTATTATCAAATCCAGATGGAAGCTTATTCCTATCTTCTGTGACATTGATCCTGCGGCTCTCCGTCGCATCGAGAAAGGATGTTATCAGAAGGCCTTTGAAAAACACAGAGGGAGAGAACCCGTGGAAAAGACGAAAAGATGGGAGGATGCCCTGGCAAGAGCCTCATATCTTCAAGGTCTCCCATTCAAAACGAAGGAAAAGTAAATACATTACTCATCTCTCGCTTGATCTATCAATTTCCGTTCTATTTTTTCCTAACCAAAATGAGCCCGTTTGTTTTTTCAGTGACTATTGGGCGTTTGGGGAGAAAATTGTGGGCATTGTATTGATGAATTTGAAAGAGGGATCGTTAGTTGACGCCGAATGCCCAGTCGCCCTTGGGCAGGGAGTGGAGGATTTCCCTGTCAATGCAAGTGAATTGAACGATTTAAAAGTTTGCCAGGATCTCATCGGAGACAAATTTGTACTCTCACATGGGTCGGATGAAGATAGGCGGGATCTGAGCGAGTTGTTTGAGGCGGATAGGGCGGCTGTAAGCGACTTGTTTGATGTGGATGACGATGGGCCGGCTATAAGCAAGCTGTTTAAGGCGGATGAGGATGAGGTAGCTATAAACGAGTTGCTTGAGCTGGATGACGATGGGCCGTCTTGGAGCGAGCTGTTTGAGGTGGATAGGGATGGGCCGGGCTCTAATACTATTATATTATATTATATTATATTTATATTTATGTTTTTAA
>APFE030705793.1:123572-139937 GCA_000404065.3 Pinus taeda
AATTAAGAAAATTATAAGAAAATTACACCAATATAATGATAACTTTTTAAAAATAATTTTAAAATATTTATTATATTTATGTTTTTTAATACTTATTATTAAGATTGAATATATTAGGTTTACCATTAGTTTAATTTTATTCATTAAATGTATTAATTTGAGAATATCTTTTAAAGAATATATTTTCAGAGAGTGGATTTATATTCGAAGGTGAAAATTATCACGGGAAAAGTATTAGTAGAAAGAAGTGAAGCTCAGCGAGATCTCCTATTATGTCTCCATGTTCTCAAGAGTTAAGTTAAAATAAAAGAGAGTTGTCTTTAGTGTGATTTTTTGAACTTTCTCGTGTCGGAATCCGGTGGAAAAAATTGAGATGAAATTTTGATTTGTGTTATTTAAATTGGTTTTTTGAAAGTATATATGGATTCAACGCCCTAAAAAGCCCCTAGTGCACTTCGATTGTGCAGGGGCTACCTATCAAGCTTGTGATTTAAATAAATCCCTACCAGATTTTAGATAAATTAGACCGAAAAAACCCCTGAAAAGCTTCCAAAAGGCGCACTAAAGACAACTTGAAATAATAAATTATAAAGTCACTTAACTTGTAAAGAAGATTTCCAACTTGGAATTTTATAACTTTAATGAAAAAGATGTAACATGTCAGACCCTTTTTTTTTTTACTTATAAAATACAAGCCATAAAAATATATTCATGACATCCAAGAGTAAACTTATTTTTTAATTATATTCATGACATCCAAGAGTAAACTTATTTTTTAATTCTTCCATATGCGATTCACAAAGTTTATGGCATGATATATAAAGTTATAACACTTAACCCTTACCCGTTGATTGTGTGGTAAACATTTACACCTTAATTTCATTTGTATTAATCCTGTTATACCTTTCGGCACCTATGCACTTAATGCAGCTTGAGAAAAGGAGTTCATTCGACGTTAATATAATTAATATCGCCACTGAAATTGCATGGTACCTTGGTGGTTTAACAACACACCACCCACTGCTCTGTACACAATGTTTATTTGCAAGGTGTCATATGTAGCGAGGTTCATCCACCCCACCATTGGAACCTCCTCGATACTGGCGCTAGGGTGAATGTCATCCGTTGATCTGTCGGGGAGTGATAAGACGGTTCCAGTTCCACGGGGTTCGTTCAGGTAGCCAAGGCCTGCCTACACCACTAAAAGTCTGCTCATTTGCTCCGTCATAATGCTTGGGTGAATTCTGTAACTTTCGGCTGATATTGGCTTTCTCCTTTCTCTGATATACCAGGAGTGTCACAGAGAGTAGGCTGGTTTTGCCATACAGTTCGATTAGTGAAAGATCACTACCATTTTTCCATTAATCCTCTGGTTCTTATGGCTTTTACTACTGAATTTCTCTTGAAAGTGCTTGTCGCCGCTGCGGTGACATCCAGGGTTTACATGGCCCTCCAAGGTGAGAGCTTCTCACTCGGACCTTCGAGTGTTCAATTCGCTATTTACTATTTGTCGAAATTCTTATTTTTTTTGTCATGGCTCCGGTTGAAACTCACTCAAGTTTGATGGGTTGTAGGTGTAACCTCTTTGGCACGACTCACACTGTGGATTAAAGGAAACATTTCTTCTACAACTACTCCAATTATGAGCCAAGTTATTTAACTAGTTCCTCCAAGATGAATTATGTTGGCTAGGCTCTTGTTTGTAATTTGCAGTTTGTCCTTATTTGATGGGGTACTTTTACGACTTTATAAGAAATAAGTAATATGTCTCATTTATAAGAAATATTCCGCTATGTGATCATTTAACTCTTTACACTATTCAAGAACATCGCCACTTAAAAACCTCCTAGTCGAATGCATTTCAAATGATTAGTATTGTAGGTTTCTGTTATTTAGAATTTTTTTTATTTCAATAAGATAATCATTGACGCAATTTAATGTTAAGAATACATTTTACATGAAGAGTATTTCAGGGGTTTCTATGACTCAGAATATTTCTTTATTTTAAGAAGTTGATCATTGGTTGACCTAGGTGGATATTGTTCGCCACCTGCCTATGCCACTTGGAGCCCCACCGTTGGTTCTTTCAATTTTTCAGTTTCCTTATTTGTAGCACAATTTATTATTTTTGGCACTTTTTCGGGTCTTGAACTTCCAGAGTCGTTTTGACACCCTAAATGATGTTTCTTGGGAAAACTTGGGCCAACATGGGTATCTAATTACTGTTGGCCTTTCAAAAGTTGTACTCGGATAGATGTTTCTAGCGAGGTATTGTGCATGTCAAATGGAGATTGTATGTCAAAGTTACGACCCCGGGAAGTTGGTGTACCAATTTGCCCAAACGGGGCCCATAGTTTGGCGCTTCATCTCCTAGGGTTAGGTTTTTGGATGTTTAGGGTTTTCCATTATTTCTTAATAATAAATAGGCCTTTGAGCCTCATTGTAACACAGTTTAGAGGCATGTAGTCACCACATCTCTTCTTAGAGATAAGCTACCATCACCCGAGCTAGTCTTATTTCAATTCTATTTGTAAGCATATTTCAATATTTGATATTAATGAAATGAAGTGTTATTTCTACTACATCTCCGCATTTATGGTTATATTTGCAATTTGTTGCGTTTTTGTTTAAATCAAGATCAGTGATTTCAAAGCGGTCTACTCTTTCTCTGTTTTTCTTTGCATGTCCCCAACGAAGTTGGGATATAAGGAGTTAGGGCTCAATCTGGTTGAACCTTTCAAAGATCAGCCTTGCAAACGCCGACGACTGCCCACGGGGGAAGAAAATAAAAACGAGGGAGCAAGAGATCTTATCAAAATATTTCTCAAGGAGGCCCTCGAGAAACAAAGGAACGCGATGATGGATAAATTTGCCCAGATCCTTCAACAGTTGCCCACCGATTGTGCATCCACATCCAGAAGCCACTCTAGAGGCTCCACTCCTTTTAAGGTACAAGTAAACTTTTACATTCCCATATTTGAGAGATAAATAGATGCGGACATCGTAGATAAATGGTTAAATATGTTAGAAGGATATTTTTTTGTTCATGATTTTTTCAGCTCAGAAAGGATTACTTTTGCTCTTCTCAAAGCCGCCCCCGATGTCAAGGACTGGTGGGAAACCTACTGTGAGTAGAAGGATGAAAGTATGACATCACTGTTTTTAGCCGCACCCACTTGGAATTCGTCCTAGGACGCCATCAAGGAGCAGTACTACCCTGTCGAGTGCTATGAGGATAAATACATAAAGTGGACCACATTGCTAGAGGGAAGGGACCAAGATGTGTCAGAGTTTACCAATGTTTTTTATACCCTTCGCATGAAGTTGGGTATCAAGGATTTAGGGAGTTCCCGGACATCTCCTCGCTCGGCACAGCGTATCAATACGTCGTCAAGATTGAGCAGAAGTTTAAAAAGAAGAATCGAGAAATGTGCCCCCAAACCATAAAACAAAGGACAAAGCCAAGGCGGGGTAGCCCAAGACAACATGCCAAAGCCACAAGAGAAGCATAAGACCGGGAAGCCAAAGAAGGACACAGAAAAGTGGTGTGAGTTCCATAAGAGCCCCACTCACAACACAAGTGAGTGTTGGGCCAAGCAGTCACTCGTGGTCGAGTTGAAGGCTTCCGAATCAAATGCATGTTCCGACTCTGAGTCAAAACCTGATAAAGGTAATGACAAAGGGAAGCAGTTATCGATGCGGAGCCTAACACCACCCTTGGCACCACAAGGGTCTGGAGGGAGGAACCCGAAGATCTAGAGGAGGAGGAGAATGTGGGTGAAGGGTTCCCCGCTACAATTCATTGTCGACAATGGGAACCAAAAGAACCTCATTTTAGCAGAGGTCGTAAAGCAGCTGGGCTTACTGACCACAACACACCCACAACTATACACCATCGGGTGGCTTCACCAAGGATGGGATCTTCGTGTGAGCTAGCAGTGCCACCTTCCATACGACATCAAGCCCTTCACGGATGAGTTATTATGTGACGTTGCTCCACTTGATTTTGTGATGTATTATTAGGCCAACCATACTTATGGAGGTGACATGCTGTGTATGAGTCAAGGCCTCATGCTGTTATTGATTTGGTTCAGAATGATAAATATGTGGAATCGGACAGCTTATTGCGAGGTTCGTGCAGAACCTCTTCCTTCAAGGAAAAAGTTCGCCTTGACAAGTCTGCTTGTTCTTCGGGACAGCATCAATTGAAATGAAATATTCTATTTGGTGACCCTGCTAACTCATTAAGAGAGCATAAAGACCAAGTATCGTCATACTTTACACAACTCCTCCCTAGCCTGGGCGGTGCTGCCTCGTTATATACATGATTTCTGCCGCTGTTGGAACTAGATATAGAATATGATATCTCTTTGTATACGTATTATGGTACGATCGATTATGATAATCCCCGTCTCTGCTTCTGCTGTCATGGTGGCTCCTGGTGTAGCTGCTGCTGAGTCAACCGAATCTATTGGCTGGCGCTGGATCAACAAATGTTGAAATGGCTTAAACTATTGCTTTAGGCTCTACTACTGAAGTAAAAGGAGAAAGATCAGAAACGACTGAAGCAACGACTGCTAATGTAGGCTATGACTCTGGATATGTTGTTGTCTCTACTACATATGCTTTTGGTGCTGCTAGCTACGGCTATGGATCTTTAACTGCATCTGGACCTCGATCTGGAAACAATAGATGGACAAGGTCGTGGAGAAGTACGAGGAAATTTTCACCTTCCCCGCAGGAGTTCCTTTGCACTGTCAGGTCAAGCACTCCATCGATCTGACCCTAGGTGCATTGTTTCCCAATGTAACAATCTATCGGTGCTCCGTTCTGGAGAACGACGAAATCAAGAGGTAGGTATAGGACTTACTGCAGAAAGGTGACATCCGGTTGAGTTCATCACCCTATGGGAGCCCAATCGTCTTGATACAGAAGAAGGATGGGACATGGAGACTCTGTAATGACTATCGGGCACTACATAAGATCACTGTCCAAAATAGGTACCCGATTGTACGGAATGATGAGCCTCTGGACCAACTCAAGGGGGAAAAATACTTCAGCAAGATCGACTTGAAATTGAGATATCACCAAGTACCAATCAAAACCTCAGATGTGTGAAAAACTGCCTTCAAAGCTAAGGAGGGCCTTTTCTAATGGTTGGCTATGCCTTTCAGGTTGATGAATGCTCCTGTAACCTACATGAGGCTGATGGATGACATCTTGTGGCCATTCACCAACTCATTTGTAGTGGTATACTTGGATGACATCCTGACCTTCAGCAAAAGTTGGGAAGAGCACCTCCACCACATCCGACAGGTTCTTCAAACACTGCAGCAACACAAGATGTGTGCCAATTTGAAGAAATGCACTTTTTGGCATGACCCAAGTTTAGTATCTGGGATACATTATTAATGAACAGGGGGTGCATGTGGATCTACCCAAGATCCAAGTCATTCGTGATTAGCCATCCCCAACCACTCTGATAGTGTTCTGCAACTTTTTGTGTCTTGCCAATTTCTACCACAGGCTCATATTGGGGTTCTCTCTTATCACTTTTCCCTTGAGTCAAGTCACCAAGGGAGGAATGAAAGAAAAATTCTTTTGGTATGAATCTCAACAGAAGGCATTCCCAAAGTTGAAATATCGCCTCTTCTCTGGACCAATGCTCACATTACCAGACTTGCAACAACCATTTGAGATCGAGACAGATGCCTCTGACTATGCAATTGGGGCAGTCCTTACTCAACAAGGGCATCCATCGGCATATCATAGTGAGACACTTTCAGCCATAGTCCAGAAGTATCCCACTTATGACACAGAGATGTATTCCATTGTGCAGTCCTGCCGACAATGGAAACATTACATTTTGGGGAAGGAGACAATCATCCACACAAACCACCAACCCATGTAGTTCATACAGATGAAAGGGAAGTTGCAAAATGATTTCCATCATAAGTGGTCCACATACCTGTAACAGTTCCATTTAAATATCAAGTACAAGGAGGGAAACACCAATAATGTTGCAAACTGCCTCAGTCAACCACCGATCATGGCGTTAACCACTGTGCTCAACTCTTGTGGGTACGAGACTTCTAATTTGCCACTTCTCTACAAAAGCGACCTAGAATTCAACCACACATACCAGATGCCCTTAGAGGGTCAGCAAGTTCCATATTTTCACCTCTAGGATGCCCTATTATTTCACTTGGGACACCATTGTGTTCCTTCAAGCGAGCGTGCCAAGATGATATGGGAAGAGCACTACAGTTGGGCCGTTGAGCATTTCGAGGTTGAGAAAGCGGTGGTAGTACTACAAAAGTATTTCTATTGGCCGAATCTTCGATAGGATGTTGCGAAGTACATCAGATCCTGCACTGCCTGCGCCATTGCAAACCGACCATTAAGAAGCAAGGCCTTTATACTCCACTGCCTATCCCTCATTGACCTTGGGAATCCATCTCCATAGATTACATGTTGGGCCTTCCTTCTACTAAGCATGTAAACGACTGTATTTTTGTGGTTATCGACAAATTCTCAAAAATGGCCATTATGGCGGCGTGCAAGAAGAATATCAAAGCAGAAACCACTGCTAAACTCTTCTTTGAATGAGTGTGGGTACACTTTGGGATCCCACAATCTATCATCTCAGATCGATACAACAGGTTCTTGAGTACATTTTGGTCTAGTCTCTAGTCGATGCTGGACACCAATCTCAGTAAGTCCACAACTTTCCATCCCCAAATGGATGGCCAAATAGAGGTCATCAAAAGGATGATCGTACACATTCTGCGCATGTACAAATCAAAGCATCAATGCACATGGGATGAGAGCCTCCCCTACGTACAACACAACTATAACCGGGCTCTCCAAAACTCAATTGGCCACAACCATTTTTAGGTGGGCTTGGGATTCTAGCCACTGTCTCATTAATGTGGCCATACCATTTACAGCTACTCATGTAAATTCGGCTCATGTCCAGTTCGAAGCTGATAAGGAAAGAAAATTCACTGAGCACATTTTCCAGTAGGTCCATGATATTATGGAGAAATCAAAGGCCAAGTACTGTTGAAAATGGCAACAAGAAATGCTAAAAATAGAAGTGCTAAAAAATAGCACTACTATAAATAGCAGTTTGGGTACCAGTGCTCGATTAGGAAACAGGGAATGAAAAATGCAAGTGCTAAAAATAACATTCTATTTTTAGCAGTTCAGGATGGATTCCAATTTTAGTCAGTCCCTGGACTAAAAATAGGAAGTAATATTCGAATTTGATATTAACAACAATTTGTAAATTAATTAATTAATTCATCTTGAGTTAATTAGTTAAGGAAAAAAAAACTTGAAGTCTATGTGAGGACATGCAACAATTTATCTATTAATTGAGGAATTTATCCATCAGTTAAAGAGATAAGAATGAGTTCTAATTTGAGTAGTAATTAGTTGGCTCAGTTAACAGAGTCAAGTCCAGTTATATTTGATTTAAACAGTTTGTTTAAATAAAGTAAGTTCAGTTAATTAATGCATGCTAGCATATAACTTCTGTACTTCAGATAACTGAAGATTTTCTCATGAATAAGTCATGCATGTCAGTTCAAGCAGAGACCCAATTGAGATCAAAGAAGGGACAGTGTACTATTAGTTGGATGAATATTTTTCCTATAAAGGAAGCTCATACATGATGAGGATTTATCTCCTTCAGGACTTTGTAGTTGGATTAGAGGTTAGTGAGTGTGTGAAGAGGCCAATTCACACAAGTGGCTGCACTAGACCCCAATCAAACTTGCGCAAAGAAATAGGAGGCTTGGAGGGCAGACCAGAGGTTAGATAGAGGTCTTTGACTATTTATGAGAAACAGAGGTATTGCAGAGAGAGCATGATAGCTTTTGAGCTGATTCTTTTTGTAATATTGGCTATATTTCTACTTGTATGATAATACAGAGTTGGGGTTTTAGGCTGAGGCTTTCCCCGGGTAAATTCTTCTGTGTTATGTATGATTGATTTCTCCATATCAGTTATATGTGTTCTTATTGATGTTTCTCATGTTCGATTAAGCTTCTGCTAAATTGGTTGTAGGAATAGATCAAGTATTTTTCTTTAGTCTATTGCATTATCAGGTGATCTACAGGTGGGAATTTCTACATGGTATCGGAGCATAGGTGATCAAGGAAGAATAGTAGACAAGAAGGGAGAAGTTGATGTTTTTGATTCCTAAATATAGAAATCAAGTTCTTATCACATCTCTATTTCACCTATGGTGTTGTAAGGTTTGAAACTTGAATATGCCCTTGATGACAGTTCGAATTATATAGTCTTGAAGGATCACATGGAATTAGTACTAGAGGATAACTGTCTAAAGGACTTCATTGATCAAGAAGTCCTCAAGCTGACTGGTGCTGCTGAGTTGGCTGAATGGAAGAAATGTGTGGCTAGAGCAAGGAGAATCCTTCTGGAGGGAGTTCGAGATCACATAGTCTCGAGTCTCCAAGGGAAGGAGACACCATTTTCAATGTGGAAAACATTGAAAGATCTATATCAGAATAGCAGTGATCAAAGGAAGCTAGCACTGAAGGATAAACTTTGAAAGATCAAGTGTGAAAAAGGCGACACGATCTCTATGTATCTGAACAAGCTCATGACATGCAGGGATGAGCTTGGAAGTGTAGGGATCATGACAGATGATGATGACATGGTGAGTCTTGCACTCCTCGGTCATCCTAAGAGCTAGCATAGCTACCAAGACTCGGTTAATGGAAGAGAGAAATTGCAAGATTGGGAATGACTTTGGTCAGATTTGATGTAGGAGGAGATAAGAAGAAGCACTAGAGATGGTTCTTAATCCATGGAGGATGAAGAAAACTTTGCCTTAGCGAGTAAGGTGAAGAAGGGGAAGGAGAAGGTTTCTCTTTCTGAATCCAGTTCTTCCTATGGTGGGGAGAAGTTTGACAAATTGAAAGTGCGATGCTTTCGTTGTCATGAGGTGGGCCATTTTGCTACAAATTGTCCACAGAGGAAATCCAAGAAGGGATCCAGGGAAGGATCTAAAGGTGAGGCACTTACTTCATAGTTCAAGTTAGATTTCACACTCTTCGCATGCATGGTTTCATCCATGGTGGGAAGTGGTTGGTTTCTTGACAGTAGAGCTTCTTTCCACATGACCGGCGACAAGAGTTTGTTCAGTACTTTGGAGGATAAAGATCTCCAGATACTCATAGTGATGGGTAATGATGAAAAGTATAGTGTCTCAGGGGTAGGCACAGTTATTTTTCAAAGGGAGCATGGAGCTCACCTTACCTTGATCGATGTCAAGTATGTACCAGGACTGAAGAGAAACTTTGTGCCGATCGCGATGTTGGAAGATAAAGGCTATGATGTAGTCTTCAGTAAGGGAAATGTTTTCCTTAGACACATCATCACTAGATAGGTGAAGCAGATCGGTTCACGAGTCAAGAACCTATATGCTCTTGAGGTTCAAGATGCATGCAAAGCCTTGAGCAATAAGGCAATTGATGGAGACTTGGTGGTTGAGAGGGAGAGTATATTACCTCTCAACATGCAGCGCCAGAAGAAGTCTCAGATGATTGTGGAGGAGCCACGATTGATGCAGCAGCCTCAGGAGGTTGTGGAGCAGCCACAACAGGGGAATCTGAGTGGAGATCGAGTAGAGACATCTACTCATGCAGAGACCTCCAGTAGGGGTAAACTTCAAGACAGGTGGGCTGAGGGATCACATGCAGCCATACCTCTAGGTAGGAGGTGGGGCGATGTGGAGTGATCGTCCCAAGGATGAGGGGCAGAATCCTTGAGGTACTCAACCTCTTTGATTTGACTTTGCTACAGGAGCCCCGATGAGGAGTAGCAGGACTGACTGATTGGGTAGAGACAGATGCGGATGGAGCGGCAGAGAGAGCTACAGTGAAGGAATCCCAAGACAACACAGAGCTAGCAGGGTGCAACAATGCGAGAGGCACAAGTGTGTTGCACCAGTGCAGGATGGCACAAAGAGGTGTGCAACTATGCAAGATGCATGGAGATGTTGCAGTAGCACAGAGGTCAAGAGAGAGCACTTGTCAACAGCAGGTAGAGCTTCTGCATCAGAGTATGTTTCTAGCCCAACAGAGAGGTCAGTTAGGAGTTTTTTTGTTCCAAGAGTTGCTGGAGCAACCACACTTGGTAGAAGTGTTGCACGCAGAACATTCTGAAGGTACAAGATCGAGTTCTTGAGGAAGCCTTTCTTGTTGAGAGGGAGTGTTGAAAATGGCAACAAGAAATGCTAAAAATAGAAGTGCTAAAAATAGCACTGCTATAAATAGCAGTTTGGGTACCAATGCTAGATTGGGCAACAGAGAATGAAAAATGGAAGTGCTAAAAATAGCATTCTATTTTTAGTAGTTCAAGATGGATTCCAATTTTAGTCAGTGCTTGGACTAAAAATAGGAAGTAAAATTCGAATTTGATATTAACAACAGTTTGTAAATTAATTAATTAATTCATCTTGAGTTAATTAGTTAAGGAAAAACAAACTTGAAGTCCATGTGAGGACATGCAACAGTTTATCTATTAATTGAGGAATTTATCCATCAATTAAAGAGATAAGGATGAGTTCTAATTTGAGTAGTAATTAGTTGGCTCAGTTAACAGAGTCAAGTCTAGTTATATTTGATTTAAACAATTTGTTTAAATTAAGTAAGTTCAACTAGTTAATGCATGCTAGCATATAGTTGTTGTACTTCAGATAATTGAAGATTCTCTCATGAATAAATCATGCATGTCAGTTCAGACAGAGACCTAGTTGAGATCAGAGAAGGGACAATGTACTATCAGTTGGATGAATATTTTTCCTATAAAGGAAGCTCATCCATGATGAGGATTTATCTCCTTCAGGACTACGTAGTTGGATCAGAGGTTAGTGAGTGTGTGAAGAGGCCAATTCACACAAGTGGCTGCACTGGACCCCAATCAAAATTATGCAAAGAAATAGGAGGCTTGGAGGGCAGACCAGAGATTAGATAGAGGCCTTTGACTGTCTATAAGCAACAAAGGTATTGCAGAGAGAGCAGGATAGCATTTGAGTTGATTATTTTTTTAATATTGGCTATATTTCCACTTGTATGATAATACAGAGTTGGGATTTTAGGCTAGCTTTCCCCGGGTAAATTATTCTGTGTTATGTGTGATTGATTTCTCCATATCAGTTATATGTGTTCTTATTGATGTTGCTCATGTTTGATTAAGCTTCCGCTAAATTGGTTGTAGGAGTAGAGCACGTATTTTGCTTTAGTCTATTGCATTATCAAGTGATATACAAGTGGGAATTTCTACAAGTACAAGTAGTGACATGATCAACATCGGGTGCCAAACAAGTTTCAGGTGGGTGACAAAGTCGGGTTGCATTTGCAGAAGTAACGCCTTACTGAGGCCTATTGGAAACTCATACCACTCCGATATGATCCTTACACCATTACCAAGGCTATGGGAGACAATCCATTTTAGCTCAACATTCCCCCATTCCTTGGCCTGCACCCAGTGTTCAATCTGGACCGCCCAACCATACTTCCCACAATTTCTGGACACATCAGACATTGCAGAACAACTCACACCTACAGAGTTAAATCTAGACTACATGGAATAAGCCACAACTGATCAGATCATGGAAACGCGGATCAAGAACACCTGAAAACAAAGTATCCAACTATGTCGAGTTGTCAAAGTAGGCCAACTCCTTCACCAGGGCAAGTTGCTCAACGAGGACCAAAGTTTGGCAAAAGTTTCATCATCTCATGGAGGAACTCAACGCAATTGGGACCACTGCTTCCTAAGGGGGGAGGAATAATACACATGGATATTTGTGGCCACTTGCCTATGCCACTTGGACCTGCACCATTGTTACTTTCAGTTTTTCAGTTTCCTTAGTTATAGCACAATTTACTATGTTTGGCAGTTTTTTGGGTCTTGAACTTCCAAAGCCATTTTGATGCCCTAAACGACGTTTTTTTGGGAATCCTTGGGCCAACATGGGTATTCAACTAATGTTGGCCATTCAAAATTTGTATTCCTCGGATAGATCTTTCTAACGAGGTATTGTGCACCTCAAACAGAGATCGTATGCCAAAGTTATGAACCCTGGAAGTTGATGTTCCAATTTACCCAAATGGGGCCCATAGTTTGGTGCTTCATCTCCTAGGGTTAGGTTTTTGGATGTTTAGGTTTTCCATTATTTCTTAATAATAAATAGGCCTTTGAGCCTCATTGTAACATAGTTGAGAGGCATGTAGCCGCCACATCTCTTCTTAGAGATAAGCTACTGTTATCGAGAAAACTAGTGTCCATTCAGAGCTGCTAGTCCCACTAAGATGGGTAGCTATCTTAGAAACAAACAAACTAAAGTTACTTATGTTTTCCTCTATGAGAGATAGATGAGAGATAAGCAGAGAGTACCAACCCTAGTCTTTCGCTTGGCTCCTTGCTTGTTTCCTCCCTCCTTTAATAGAACTTCACCACTCCTTCTTTACTTGTCCTGCTTCAAAGAACACCTGTAGAGTCAAAGCAGCATAATACCATCAAATCATAGAGATATATAACCATAAACAATATAAGATCAGATGTATATTAACCATACAAATGCATATATCAATACAAGATTCAGAGATATACAAGAATATGGAGGAAAACTCAAATAGCTTTATTGATAGAAGTAGTAGAAGAGAGGATTACAACCCATTGGTCTGACCCAGCACCATCCTCCAAACATGAAAGCCCTCTTCACCTCATGAAAAGCTTAGATCACCCAACAATACAATGTTGCACAAAGAAACCAAAAACACTTCCTTACAAAATACAAAATTCCGGCCTCTGGATCTCTAGGATGAGGGATCCATCTATAGATATTTGCAGGTGGGTGAGTCAACTTCTGGGATTTTGATTAGTGTCATTTCTTTCATAGTTCTTTGTTCCACTTGGAGATTTCATGATCTCTTACTCATCCCTGGGCGAATTTAGAGAGGCAAGTGTCAAATGGGCAGTTTCTAGAAGATTCTATGGGTTTCCACCTAGCCAACTGCCTCTGCCATTTGTCTGCTCTTGCTCATCGCACCCTACAGAAGGGCTTTTCAGTATGCATCGCAGTTTTTACATGTGGCAGGTGAGGAGTCTGTATGGTCCTATTTTGACCAGTTCTGAGTAGTTTTTCATGGAGAACTTCTGGGAGATGATGTAATTAGCTGACCTTGTTTCTTTAGGGTATGAAACAACACTTTTAGGGGCTTAGAAGCCCTTGGTTTATGGACATATGAGATTGGGGTTGCAGTGCCCAAATATGTCTATAACAGTTGCCCCCTGAAGCATGAGGTCGTAAATCTTCTGATGTCGGGTGAAATGCTTTATCATGAGGATCCGAGGTTTTTCGAACTAGAAGGTGACCTGTAATAAGATACAATACAATACATTGTCTTCATAATATTTTCATGATCTAGCTGAGGTGGGCATTCCCATGCTCAGCTTTATAAATTCATTTTCATGTACATACGACAGAAAACCGTATCTGTGGCAGACTAATGATTCTGATAGAGCCATCATCCCTTAGTTTGGATGATTATCTGTGTAGCAATGATGTACAATTGATGTCTATATTTTCTGAATATATCGCAGCCCGAATGGATGAAACTAGATCCGGGGTCTTCAAAACTCATTCAATCTTTGCCCGAAATACAATTCGATCCATGTGAAAAGATGTTCTGATGTCAAACATGGAAAGACATCGCCTGATTAGCAGCCAATGATGTAAGCTGTTAACAGGCGCGAGAGGAATCATCGATAATGATAATGACCCTCAAGGTACTGCAGTACAAATCACGTGGTGCGAATACATGAGCTGATGTCGAACACCATGCAAAATCTTTCGGTCGAAGGCCATTGACGTAAACCTATCGCCATAAGTGAGAAACTTGCCATTGAGGCATGCAAGCTTCAAAGTACTGAAAGGGTTGTTCGTAAGTCGACTTCTTGGATAATGAGCTGATGTTGACAAGAAGTGACGCGTTGTAGGAGGGCCTTAATGAATCCCACATCTACGACACAGAATAGAGCAAATGATTTTGTGGAGGTGAAAATGATCTGATGATACAAGGTTCAGGGTGGAAGTCATGAAAGAATGAAGCATGAAGGTATTGCAGCAGATGAGACACAAGCTGAGTTGGTGAATTCTCTGAGCGACTTCTCTTGAACATATCGGCGACACTGAAATGTATTGGTAGCGTTAACCCCAAAAATGGATGGTATGGAGGACCAATGGTGATATGACCGGTGAACGGAATAACCCAACCTGACTCAATCATGGTGATGGAGTGAAAGTGTCATGTTCAAGAGTGACCTGCTACCATAAAGTTTTTCAAGTTTCTTCCGAATTTTCCCCAGTCATTTCTACCAGTACCTCTTTATTTGTCAGTTGAGAGGATAACATATGCTTTTCATAATTTGGCCTTCGGGCAAACCTGTCACTATGTTTTAACGAGCCTAGCGACAGTGAAACTCACTCTTGTCTGCATGGACAAGTTTGTCGCTATTGTTTTAACGAGTTTAACGACAAAGATAACTCGGTCTTTTTCAATTTTAGGGAGTCTGAAAAGAGACAGAAAGGAAACTCCAGTATTCCTTTTTCGTAATGTAATCCCTTAAGTCTGAAAAAGTATAAAACAATACAAAAGAGATGACTTTTCGATGTTTTAACAAGTTGAACAAGACAAATGCTCGATCTTTTTGTGTAATGATCCCTCATGTAAAAAAAGATTAAAATCTAGAGGAGGGATGGCACTTCCAATCACTTTAACGAGCTGGAGAGGCCAATTGCTCAACAATCTTTTCATATTCACGAGTCAAATGAAAAGAGCTTAAAGGAGACTCGTTTTCTGAGGAACGAGTGATGTTTTCGGATAGCAGGGGGTTCTAGGTAAGGTTTGGAACTTTTCAATCATGACAGTGTAAAGAATATGGCTAATAGAATCACTCATCACAGCTGTTCCTCAAAAGGGGTAAAAAATCAAATGGAGGCGTATGATTGGCTAAAAAAGTGGAGGTGATGGTAAGAACACGACCAAGGTTCAAAAGCTGATGATTATGTGATTGCAATGGTTATTTACCGAGAGTGGGTTCATTTTTTAATGAGCTTAAACTCTAGTGGAACATATGCTCATTTCTAGGTTTATTTTTTAACGAGCTTGAACTTCGCGTAAAAATGTTCGTGATAATAGTCAAAGATATTCAGTTCACCATCAACCCTATGTTCTCTTGACGGTCGTACCACCTGTTCAATTGCTCCATCAAACTTATTAGAAATGTACATATATTGTTATGTACCTAGGGGGGTAATATGGGGTACCGAGGGAGGTACCCAAGGTAATAATGTAATAATGGGATGGGCCATAGTAATAAATAAGGTGGTTAACCCATGTCATGTAAGGGACCGCAAGTAGTTAATAATAATGTAATGGGCCCATGGTATTAGTTGATGGTATGAGTAAACCATGGTATTGATGCATGGTATTGTATGTATGAGGCCTATATAAAGGCTAGAGACTCCACATGGAGGGATATGAAGAGAAGTATTCTTGTATGAACAGGCATATGGCTTGTGGAGTGTTCTCCTTCCTTAAGGAGTGGATGTATGGTGTTGCCCTACCTTAAGGGTTTGATAATAAAGATTCATTTCTATATATTTCTATCTTTTTATTCTTGGGTTTACTTATATTTTCATATACTTTGGGGTAGAGCTACAACAAGTGGTATTAGAGCACTTTCTTGGGCACAAAAGTGGAGAATTTTTTTTCTTTTTGCAGGATTTCAAGGGCGGTGAGTTTGCAGATCAGATCTGTACGTTTTGGTTCAAGATCTACAAAATCTAATTGTAGATCTGTATTCCTTGTGAAAAAATAGCCGATTTCAAAAAAAAAATCGGTCAAATCGGAGTCCGGATGAAGGAGATATTGCTAATCTAAAAATCAGTAGGGTTGGAGACAATTTTTCGGGGTAGCGAATTTGCGACGCAGATCTAGACGTCCTGGTGCAAGATCTACAAAATCTAATTGTAGATTTGGAATCTTTGTGGAAAAATACCCAATTTAAAAAAAAAAAAAATCAGTCGAATCGGAGTCTGGATGAGGGAGATATCGCTGATTTAAAATCAGCACTTTTTTCAGAAATTTTGGGTGACAGCGGGAGAGTAGCAGCGCAAATCTGGAATTCTAGTGCCTGGATTAGGATTTCTATCACATGGGCAGATGCAGAATGATTGTTCCATTTCTAAAAACAGGTCATAATAAGGATTCTGAGCAATATTGACGAAACTGTGACAATTTCAAAATTTCGCCAATTTTT
>APFE030705803.1:11165-37076 GCA_000404065.3 Pinus taeda
AATGTTCAGCTTTCAACCTCCCCTCCTCTGGCCCAATGCCTGTATTTATAATGTTCTAGAGGAAGTTAATCAGGTCCAACATCAATGGGATAAGCCCCTCTTTTGGATGGGTTAGCTCCTCTTTAGGATGGGATAAGTTCCTCTTTCATAGGGATGCATGAACCATCTGGAGGCGCTCAATACACGTCAAACAATATTCTAGAATGCTCTAGAAATGACCACAAGTAACTTTTTTAAGATGAAACTCGCACCTTTTGACCTTTACAGGGGTACGCACCCAACCCTTGACATACAAAGCGTACAAGTATGCAGGTATAATGAACTTGGAGTGCGTACACACAGGTAAGGTAGAGAGAACCTACGCACCCAGAGATAAACATGATTTTTAAAGACTTTCTCTCTTTCTTGAAGTTTGACATGGAGAGCAGAGGTATAAGGCTTGCCAAGGAGGATAGTATGACTGTTGATGGAGCCATACTAACTGCAGATAGTCATGGTGACAAATTTCAGTGTAACACATCAGGTACACATCAAGGAAGTAGATATCTTCAAGATTGTTTTCAGGACTAGGTATGGGCATT
This sequence comes from Pinus taeda, assembly GCA_000404065.3. NCBI lineage: Eukaryota > Viridiplantae > Streptophyta > Pinopsida > Pinales > Pinaceae > Pinus > Pinus taeda. Next base: position 11,747 of record APFE030705803.1, read on the forward strand.
ATGAGTTTGTTGTAGTTCCATTCAGTTTGATTAATGCTACTGCTACTTTTATGTGTTTGATGAATAGTGTGTTGCGTCCTTATCTAGACAAGTTTGTTATTGTATTCATTGATGACATACTGGTATATTCTAAAACTGAGCAAGAACATGTCGAGCATTTAGCAGCAGTGTTGATATTACTAAGAGAGCATCAGTTGTTTTCTAAGCTTAGCAAGTGCAAATTCTTTCAGACAAAGTTGTATTACTTGGGACATGTCATTTCCAAGGAAGCCATAACAGTAGGTCCAGAAAAGATAAGGGCCATCATGGAGTGGGCAACTCCTAAGAATGTGGATGAGGTGATATCATTTATGCAGTTGGATGGCTACTACAAGAGGTTCATCAGGAACTTCTCATGCATTGCATATCCTATCACATCATTGCAGAGGAAAGGTAAGAAGTTCAAATGGACAAAATAATTTGTAGCTAGTTTTGAGCAGCTCAAGCAGTTGTTGACACATTCACCAGTTTTAAAGATTGCAAATCTGGACAAGGAGTTTTTAGTGTTTACAGATGCTTGCAAGAGAGGACTTGGTGGAGTTCTCATGAAAAAAGGATAGGTAGTGTTCTATGAGTCATTAAAAATGAATGACCACGAGAAGAATTATCCAACGCATGATCTTGAGCTAGCAATGATCATACACATGTTGAATATGTGGAGGCATTATCTTCTTGGCAAGAGGTTTGTACTGATGAGCGAGCACAGTGGATTGAGGTATTTGTTTGACCAGTTGAATCTGAATGCCAGGCAAGATATATGGTTTGCCACCCTCAGTGAGTTTGACTTCGAGATCAAAAACATCAAAGGGGAGGAGAATCAGGTTTAAGATGCTCTTAGCAAGAAGATATAGGTAAATCTTATAGCAGCTATGAGCTCTTATGGGATAGAGTTAGAGGATTGGATCTTGTAGGTAGGAAAACAAGATGAAAAGTACATGGAGATCATGCACAGGTTACAACATAGTATAGGTACAAGTACAGGTACAGGTGATCATGATGCAGACTATCATCTCATGGTAGATAGTTTGGTGAGCTTTAGGGACAAGATCTATGTACCAAATTGTAGTGAGCTCAAGAATATTATCCCGAGGGAGTTTCACGTTAATCCATACTCAGGTCACAAAGGATATCATAAGACATTGACGGTGGTAAAGAAGTTCTACTATTGGCCGAATCTGAAGAAGGAAGTGGTAGAGTTCATGGCTAGATGTTTATATAGTCAGCATGTAAAGTTAGAATGTAAGAATGCAGGTGGTCTAAAACAGCCTATAATGATTCTAGAATGGAAATGGGAGGTCATTTCCATCAATTTCATTACTGGTCTTCCGAGGAAAGTGAGACAACATGATTCTATTATGGTCGTGGTCGACAAGTTGAGCAAGATAACTCACTTCATTCCAGTGAAGACTACATATTCAGCCCATGAGGTAGCACAGGTTTTCATGAGAGAGATGGTGAAATTACATGGTGTTCCGAAGAAGATTGTGTTAGACAAGGATGCAAAATTCACTTCCAAGTTCTAGAAGTAGCTATTTGTACGTATGGGTATAAATTTGGACTTCAGTAAAATGTATCATCCATAGGATCAATAAGATCTTAGAGGATATGATGAGGATGTATGTGATGCACTCGCAGAGGAGATGGGAGGAGTATCTTCCATTTGTTGACTTCGCATACAACAATGGTTATCAGGAGTCATTAAGGATGAGTCATTTCGAGGAATGGTATGGAAAAAGTTGTAATAATACCATCAGCTAGAGTGATCCAGGGAATAGAGTACTTATTGGACTAGATATGTTGGTAGACATGGAACAGGAGATGGACGTTATAAAGAAGAATCTAAAGGAAACACAAGATAGACAGAAGAGTCATGCAGATCAGCACATGGTGTTTAAGGAGTTTCAGGTTGGGGAGCATGTGTATTTGTGCATCAAACCAAAGAAGAGCTCTTTGAGGGTTGGATTATGTGCCAAGTTGGCATTGTGGTATTGTGGGCCTTTTGAGATCCTTTAGAGGATTGGACAAGTGGCCTATCAACTTGCACTGCCTCCAACAGTGAAATTCCATGATGTTTTCCATATTTCATTGCTTAAGAGGTATATAAAGGATGTTGATCATGTTATTGATTGGTCCTTATTGTAGGTGGAGCAAGAAGGAGAGTTCCATCCGGAGCCTCAGTGCATACTGCAGCGGAAGCATCTCATGCTCAAGAACAGAGCCATAGAGCAATTTAAATTGCAGTGGAATCACTTTGGACCCTAAGAAGCTACATGGGAGATGGCAGATCAGATGCAGGCCATGTATCTTTCATTGTTTGTCGCTTGAGGCAGAGGAGTCTTGGTTTGATGTTGGTATATGTTTGGCATATGTTTTTCTGATGTTTTTGTATATGTATATATGTATATGGATGTAAATACTTCCATGAGCTAAGTTATGAAGCTCCAATAAGCGGTATGGCTGTTATTTTTTCATGTTGTCATGATGTCTTGATTTTGAGCAGGTATTTCATTGTAAATACTACAATGGGTTGAGTTACAAAGATCCATGGGCAGTATGCTTTCTTTTCAGTAGTTTTGATGAGGTCTTGGTGCAGTTTAACACTGAGGACGGTGTTCCCAAAGAGGGAGGGTTATGTAACAACCCTGGTGAAAAGTTCATGTAATAAAACTTAATAAAGGCAAAATAATACCACGCTAAAGGGACACTTATTCCAAACTGAATGTTGGGCAAACATATCCTAGTTGGCATCACTATATGTGTTTTTGGCTGAGGAAAATTGGCAAAGGATAAGGAAAAGGAATTAAAAGGAAAAAAGGAATTTTTGGCACATTTATTTATGAAAAATAAGGGAAATTAGGAGACAATTAAGGTGAAAGGTCGCAGGTTGCACGTGAGGAGGAAAAGGAAGGAAAATAATGGAAAATGAAGAAAATAGAGGCCTCATTAATAAAAATGCTTTTGAGGATCAGTTGGTAACTTTTTGTCAATTCATTTTTGGAGCTCTCTCATTATTCCCTCTCTCACTCTTGGTCTCTTAGAGTTTTCTTAGAGCACTCTATCTTTGCATCAAGGAAGGAAAACAAAGAAGAGGAAAAGGAAGGGAAGCAAGGATCAAGGAAGGAAGAGAAAGATCAGGTAGCTTTGGCAGGAATACTTGTAGGTAACATATTGCATGTGTGATTTCCTAGTTGGTTTTGACATGCATGGCCTTGCATGTTGGTGTATGGTTCTCTTGTTGTTAGTGGCATGGTTTTGCTAGGTTATGACAGTGGTTTTCAGCCTACCCTTGCCTTTTTCCGGGTGCCATGGTATGTTGGGATGTTTATCTCAGTTTTTGAGCTTGGTTTGCCAGATGTATTTCAGAATCCAAGGTGGAGGTGGTCTTAAGGTTCATTCCTAAAGGCCTAGAAATCCCCTGATCGGTTTTGGTGGGGTACATGATAAAGCCAGAGGGAGAAGTCTCATTTTAGGGCCTAGTGATATAGGTTTGGATTGCAGTAAAGCTTGAGAGACTAGTCTCGGTTTAGGGCTTAGTGATTTGGGACTGGATTGCAGTAAAGCCTGAGATAGAAGGAGACAAAAAATTCCTCAAGGATAGTGCTGGATTCTAGATGGCATTCCAAGTTCGGTTTGATTGTGATCAGAGCACCAGTTTTGGTGTGATCACGATTTGGTGAGGGTGGAGATGGTTTAACCTATGGATTCCCTTGGTTGTTTTGGATTGGTTTTCCCATGACATCCCACATTCATGCTTGGAATATGGCGTGGGGGTGACTGGCTGAAAGAAAGATTTGGTTAGCCATGTCTATTGTCGGGTAATACGTGGAAGTCCTGAACCTAGTTAGATTTTCCTATGATTAATGAAAGCTAAGTTTTATTTCTTTTGCACTAGTTTATATGTGGTTTTAATGGTTGTTATATCTCTGTTATTTACATGGTTTTATGTTGGATATAAGCATGGTTAATTTATTTTTTCATGTCATGGTTATCTCATGTATTCACTTGTAATTGTCAAATTTATGGATGAAAGACCTAATTGATGTTATAATAGTTCAATGGAGAAGGTGGTGATCCTTAGTGTCATGTTTCATAAGTGTTTTCAGTCATTCATGCATTGTCCTGTATCATAGACTTGTAGGTTGCATTGATGCCAAGTGTTTGATGAAATGTCAATCCCATTTGGGGTTGGTTAGGCCTAGTCCTGAGGTTGATTTTTGGTTTACTAGTCATTTCATCATGTCTTTGATGGATTTTGAAAGTTATAACAAGTTTTGGGCAGTCGCTGAAATTCTAGGCTAGAAAAGTGCCTTGAATTCTGCGGACGTTAGCACAGTTTGCTGGGAAAAGTCCCTGGATACTAGCTTGTAGGCCCGTGAAAGCGTCCAGAGGTCCCTAGACGTTGGCATGCCTATAGTATGAGAGTGTCTAGAGGTCAAGAGGCATAAAATACCAGTGGGACGTAGGGGCAAGATGTCCAAGTGGTTGAGATGTCTCATATGGTTGTTGTCACTAATGTGTAAGGTTTCGTTGATGTGATCCGTCGATTCTGTTAGTGTCAGTCTTTGCAACCTTCCTCCAGTGATCAAACATGCCCTTACAAGTGATTTTAAGGTGTCAAAATCAAATTTGGTCATTTCAGTGAGTCTTCAAGCAAAATTTGGTCATTAGCGATTAGGTCTAGGGTTTGCTTTCACTCCTTTCAAAGTTTCCCAAATGTCAGTCTATGTCACTATTCAGCTGAGTCTATCATCATTTAGAAGGTTGTTATTATCATGTCAAGTTCCATTGGGTCATTTTACACCTTGTTCATGCCTCAGTTGCGCCTAGGCAAGGTTCATTTCCCTCTCCTAGGGTTTTGAAGGCAATTTCTCTTGAATGGTCAAATCATTTAGCAACTTGTATCCTGATATTCATACACTTTCCCCTATCATTAATGTACCTTATTAAACACTTCCCATCACTGAGATCCCCCAAATTCCTCATTGTTGCACAAACCCTAGTTTCTTGCCACAACTTGGCAATTTTCTAGGCTAGGCCTGTGTTTTTCCCTTTTGGACCCCTTCCCCTCCCTCGATCTCTGAGATTCCACTTTCCCCTACTTCCTAATATCCCTCCCTACTTCCAAAAATTTCCCCAAGAATTTAGAAGCCCCTTATCCCCTTCATTTCGCTTCATTTCGACAAAATCCCTTATTTCACACATCGGGATAAGTTTCACTCAAAAGATGTTCCAGAGCAATAAAAGATGAATTTTGAAAACCTGAGAGAAGTTTTTGTCCACAACAGGCCAAGGAAGAAAAAATTCCTTCACTTTTTACACAGGTGTCATGGTTTTAGAGAAATGTCAAAAATACAATCGCCTTGGAAGAATTGATGCACCTCTGAAGTGACCTTGGGAAAATAATTTTTTCTCCTAGCTTGGTTGGCCAAATAACTTTCTTGATGAGTCAAAGGATAACTAGACAAAACGATATTTCCAATGAACTATCATGAGCTCAATTTGGAGTTGAGGAAGGCATTCAAAAGTTGACTGCAACAACACTTTGCCTTGAGGTAGCCTCATTTGGCACATTTTGATCAGTCTTGGGAGATTTGAAGGAAATGAACTCCAAATTAAAAAATTCCATTTTGGTTGGAAAGTAGACTCAAATACCTTTCCAAAGAGCTATCTTGCGCCCAATTTCGACACCAGGAATACCTCCAAAAGCCTCCTGCAAAATGCACTATGTAGCGCGCTACGCATTGGGCTTCATTTTCCTGTGTAAAATTACATGCGCGCTACGCATATAGCCCCAAGACTAGAAAACAACAGTTCATCACCCAAAATCTCATCAAACCAATTCATTTGTCTGAAATTAAGTTATTTATGCCTTCTCAGTGATTCGTGGATTTGTTATGGTGTTTCAAATGTGAAGAAAACAAGTGTTTGATATGGTGAACATCAAACCCTACCTTATACCAAATCTGCTCCTAGGGTTATGCATAAAGTTTGAAGATTGCGTTGGTGCTAAATTCTTGCCATTTGTCAACCTTTTCTTTGTATTCCATCACTGTTGTCACTACCATGTGATCATATCATTATCCCTTCCCCATATTCATTATTCTCATATCCCTTTATACTTTTGGTTCCCATGTGAAATCCCAAACCCTATTACTTACTACTACATTCCTCCATTGATAAAAGCCTAATCTCCATAACATTCAAAGACTATTTCTTTGTCCTTCATTCCACTTGACTCATTGATATGTTTCCATTTCATTTCACTCCTGTCCTTCAAAACTACCCCCCATCACCATATCCCATTCATATCTCACTTATAGGTGTTCTCAATCCCTCATTCCCCTTTGGCACGCATTTGGCGATTGGAGACAAAGACACCAAGGTATCATTTCGAATTTTCAACAAGCTGAACATACACTTCGCAACACCATGACTGACAACAACACATCATACAACCAAGACAGAGATTGCACCACTGAACTGCATACACCAGGAGGACATTGAAGCGCCGTGAAACACATGATCCACTCCGGATTTTGGTCGAGGCTTCATTGGCTGGACATAATACATGATGGAGGGTCGTCGCTCCAAAGTTGAGCAATTTCAGAGAAATTTTTGTCATTTTGAAAAATTTTGTCTTAAAAATAGGTTTTTCAGCTCAACGCGTAGCGCGTCGACGCGCGCGCTTATGATTGGGACACTTGCTGGAGGAAAACTTTATAGTTTTGGATTTTTCATGGTAATTTATGCATGATATAGTATGGCCAAGGCATTTCATCAAGTTCTGGATGATCAAAAGGCCCAAAAACACCATGAAAATCACCTTTCTGCCACCTTTTGCACTAGCAGGAAGTACTTCCGGGAGAATGACATTTTGAGAGGGCAAATGAGCTCCAAATTGAGAAATTCCACTTGGGCTGGATAGCAGACATCCAGGGATTTCCAACCAGATATTGTGAGCTTGATTTGGATTTTGGGAAGCACCCCAAAATCAGGCTGAAAGGCACGCAGTGCATAGAGCTCAAGCGCGCAGCGCATAGGGATTTTTGGCCAATTTTTCATCTTTCAGCTCAGAAATTCAGCCAGTTTGACTATTTTTGATTTGTGATGTAATTTTTGACTTCTCTTGATGTAATTGATTAAACATGATGTAATTTTAACACTTAGTTACTTGTTCTAGAAGATTCATTCACCAAAAAGTGAAAATTTAATGAATGAATTGGTTTCCTACCTTATAGAGGCAAGTTGTTTTGACTGCATAGATTGTAGTGCTTTGTTTAGAGTTGGTTGAAACAGCTCCTAGGATGATGAGCTTGACCCCTAGAGTCAAGGGAATGGGTTGGCTTGCCTATATTATGTATTTTCTAAGTCATTTTCAGGGTTGGACTCTTGGGAAAAGCTTGACACTCTATTGTACATTCATTTCCACATTTTTGGCAAAGGAAAGACCAGGGTTTTGCAGCATTGTTTGGGATTCATGTGGCCTTATGTGTTGATGGTGTGCTTATTTCAGTATTTTTAAGTTGTTTATGTGTATCATTTTACTTCTCTCATCTTCTGTAATTGAACAAATGAAGTGTTAAGGTAGAATCCATAATTGTTATGCTTTGCCTTTAAGTTTGTTTGATTTTCCATGTTTTCATCTGTTTATGGAGAATCCTTTAAAGCTTCTTGCTCTCCTTAAATTATCACCAGTCAAATCTAGCCATTCATTCTCTTTAAAAGCATCAAGACAATCGCCTACCTTGCCCCAAGTAGACCTCTGCAAAAACTGTGTCTCATCCCCACACCCAAAATTGCCTTTCCCTTTAGATTCAACAAAACTCCAAAAAAATCATTTCAAACTCTTTGTACTTTCATACTAGCCTAAAAATTAAATTACCAATTTAGTCATCTCGAGCTCTCATTGATTACCTTTTGCCAAGATTGACCCGGAGAGAGCCCTCTCCCTGTCCTCGTAGGGCTAGCTACGAGGCTGAGCATGGTTTGATGTAGCCTTGAGTTTTACCTTATTTCAGCCTAAGGTAGATTTGAGCGCTAACATATTCCATTTCCTTAAGGTCACTAAGGAGGTTGAATCCATTATCGTGGCCTCTATTATTGCATGTTTACCCAAGTTGGCCAGTTACTTGGGTAGATTGGGAGGAGAGTGGTTACAAATCCCCAGCCCTAGTCCACGCACCAACAAAACCTTGGGGCGGGACTAAGGACCAGGGCATAGCCCCAGCCCCAAGTCACATCCCAATGCACTATATAATGATTGTAGGAGGTAACATAGGGACCAAACCCTAGGCACAGGTAGAGGGGGTCAACCCTAGGCCACATGACCAATCACATGACCACCGACTCCAGTTTGGCATGCACACATGGATTTAGGCCCAACTCTAGGTTTTATGTGCTCTAATGAACCACAATGAGTTTAGGTTCCAAATCCATTGGGGGTCAGATGACGGGGGCAAGTGGTTAGCCCCAGCCCCTTGGCACGTGCCCCCATAAGACTGAAATTTTTGGAAATTTTGGGGGTCAGAGGGTATATAAACCATTCAACAATTTTCACTATCAGGTGTGATTATAGGTCGAAAGTGTGTGCTATTTCTAGGTTTCGGGTGCTCAAGCGAGGTTTGGGGTGAATTTCAGGGTGGTTAGCTATGGAAAATTGGAAAAACTTGGAGGAAGCGTAACTTTCTTAGTTTTTGGCAAAATGAGGTGCAAAAAGAGCCCAATTGAGGGTTTTTGACACTTCTAAAGCCATTGGAGACATAATATTTACATTACGAGCATTGTAAATCCATGTAAACACAAATTTGAGAACTTAATAAAAGAGGCCTGCCATTGGCAGTTGGACCAGGAAATGTAGCCTAGAAGAGGGGTGAAATCTTTTATCATTTTTGTTGTTATGTGTTTCTAATATGGTATATTGTCTCTATTTTATGTCTTTAACTAAGTTTAAAAACTATAATTTTAAGTGTTTTGCAAAGTGATCCATTTTCTACAATACATAAAAAGAAATTCTTGCAATTTTACCATCACCTTCAAGTTTGCATTATAGATCAATAAAAATTCTTTAGAAGCCCCGAGGTAGTGAGGAAAATATAATTCCAAAGGAAATCACATGAAAAACCAAGAACTGGTGGACTACTTCCTCTCTCCTCCGAAGGAGACACATGGTAGAAGATAATTGGATCTGAGAAGCTGATGAGGCAGATGATGCTAGTGTGAAATGGTCATATGGTGGACACGAGGCAATCAATTTCGACATTTTTGAGGGCCTAATTGGGTAAATTTGGGTGAATTGTGTCACCACTAGGGAGGCGCCATGTGGAGATGATGACATCAATGTAACATAATTTCATAGGTTGGTTTTTTAGTAGATGGAATTTTCGTAACTCTTGTCGAATTGTTTTGTCAAAAGTTCTGATCTGATAAAGGGGGGCTCCAATGTTGTTGGAATTTAGTCATGAGGACTTAGTGGACCAAGGGCATAGAAAGGGTATAACACCCAGGTTCTATGGAGAATATAAGAGGTTGTATTTTCGGAACCCCTTTGAGAATGCATCTTTAAAAATGTCTCGATGAGAGGGGCTTCCAATGTGTTGTTGGCGTATGGTTTCGAGGGCCCAAAGAACCAAGGGCACAAACCAAGGACGAGCACCCAAGTGCTATGGAGCTCATTGGAAGAGGGAGACATTGTAACTTTGTTTTAATTTCAAATTCAAAGAAGTTCCATTGGAGGGGATCCAATGTTGTTGGCACTTGGTCACAAGCATTCAAAATAACCAAGGGAAAAGAACGAATAGAAAAGGAGATAGGCTCTCACCAAGAGCCTGAATGCTTTATCACCCAAGCGTTGAGCCTACGGTCATAACACTCAGTCCTATATGGGAGAAACGGTAAGGGTGCCAAAACCAAAATGAGGGGAAGTCATCAGAAATCCGTGAATTCGTAAGACTAATAAAGTTACGATGAAGGAAGGCTATGATATTGTAGAACTCAAGTGTTATACCGATGGTCCCATGGAGGTAAAACAAGAAGGGTGATAAGAGAAAAGGGGCTAAGAGAATCAGGATGATATGATTTCGTAACGTTTATTTCAAATGGAGTTACGGTGGACAAAGGCTCCAATAATGCAGCCCCCCAAGTGATATACCAATGGTCACAGGTGGTGGTTTTATGGTATATGAACAATAAGGAACTAAGCACAAAAGGGCTTGAGGCATCAGAACTTTGGATTTTTGTAACGACATTTTAAATAAAGTTACGATGCACCTTGTTCTAAAATTGCACTGTGTAAATGTTAAGAGATGTATTGGACTCTGATAGTGTACCGTAGAGGTAATAAAGGGGTGGATGCATCAATAGCTATGTCACAAGGATCCTTCAACGCCCTCACACCTGATCATGGCTAGCTCCAAGAGGGGGAGTTTCAAGTTGTTAAAGGGAGAAAGTAACAGGAAAATTGGCCAGTAACTGTGGAGGGATACCGTGTCCTGATTAGAGGAAATCAGAGTAATCGGCATGGAGATACTTTGATGTGTCCATCATGACACCTCACATTTCTCATGTTTGTTATTTTGTAATTTTTTTTCATTTTCAAGAAGAGAATCAAATCTATTTTGTAATCATTAGGTCATTTGCATGCTCATACAACTGTTTTTTCATACATCTATAACATTCAAAGATATTTGTTAAGTTGTTTTTCTTTGGCTCTCCCTATAAAAAGAGGGAAGAAATCATTAGAAAGGTTCCGAAATTATGTTTCCAAGGGTCCAAATTCTGTCTTTTCAAAGATTTTGAGTTCTAGTCGTAGAGGAAGAGGTTCCAAGTTTTAGTTCAATTGTTTGTTCATGAGGTGGTCATTTTTATACAAATTTAAACAATGTTGAACCTGTGATATGGACTATATTTTTGAAGATCAATGAAGAAGATTTGGTGCTTCCTAGCATAGTAATGTGTAGGATGTGTTCCTCCTCTGTATGTCATTTCATATGTGTTTCTCTTACTCAAAAATTGTGTAATTAGCAGTTTCTAGACTCACTTATAAATCATGGATTTACTTATGTTATATTTTAGCAAATAGTACCTGTGAGATTACAAATTTTCTATGTTATACTATTGTAGAATGTACCCATGAAATATTGAGCTGGAAACCTTAGAATGCCCTCCATAATTTTTGCATTCCATTTCCTTATTCTTTCATAATTATGCTAGGATTTATTACTTAGGATTATGGGCTTGTCCAACCCTCTATATTGAATTCCTTCCTTACTTCCCCCCTCCCCATATTTACTGCAATGGCAAGTTGTGTTTCATTTACTGTGAATAAGCCACCAGGCTTGGACATTTATTCTTGGGATGATCTATATTGTTTATGTGTATGTTTGAACCTACCTCTGTGAAAGGTAATTGAACCAAATTTAAAATCATTTTCATTTATCTCTTGAGCAGAAATGAATCATCTTCAAGAGAGATTAGGATGTCATAGGCACTAACCTTTCCTCAACCCAAGGGTTGTCTCTAGGAGCTAAAACATCTTCTGGCATCATTGTCAGGGAACGAATCAGAATATTTTTCCCTCAATACAACATTAATAAATTCCTTTTATCAGGCGAGGAAAGGAAGTGTAGGTTGAAAACATCTCACCTTGGAGACTCCACTATTCAAATCTTCATTTGATCATCTTGGCTTTCAAAAGGCCTCATACTCGCTCTGACACTTCTTGACAGAAAACTCCCCCTTGACCCTGAAATCTTTCACATGAAGGGGTTTTCAAAATGGATCTTCTTGCATTCTTGGCAAACAAGTTTTCCCCATTAGATTTTTCTTCCATTGTTGGTTACCCCCATCATGTTCCTCCATTTCAAGAATATTCTACCTATCTTCCTAGATTCAATGGAAACACAAATGGAAGCTCGAACCAACACCTTAAGGACTTTCATGAATGCATGGAGCAATAAGATATTGCTTATGAAGATGTGACAATGAAATTGTTCAAGTCTTGTTTGGGTATGGATGCTAGGTTTTGGTACAAAACGCTACCTCATGGAAGCATATCCTCTCTGAAGATATTTCACATAGCATATAATGATTTTTACAAAAGATTATATCCACCATATTATTTGTTTAAATATTTTTGTGAATATTTTAATGTTGAAAATATTTCCAAGACTAATGATGTTGTTGAAGATATTTGTGGAGCTCAACTCCAAGAAAACATATACTTGCATCAAGAAGCATTCCCCAATAATCAATAAAAGGAATAAGGAGACATTATCAATCTACCAACAAACCCTCGGAGATATTATTCCATTGATTTTGATGGTTCTCCTTTATATGATTTCTATGAATCAGTTGGGGAGTAGGGTGTTGTAGAACCACAACAGTTCCATTCATGGGAAGTTGCAGAAAAAGAGGAAGCTGAAAATGGGGTTAACAAAGAGGCTCTAGTTTATGATTTACATCCTTCAAATGGAGAAGAAAGTATTAGAATATTCCCAAGACAACCATAAGAAGAATATTATTCCTAGAAAATAAAGACAAGTTCTTCTTCTGAGTATATGTCAGCAGTTGCCAATTAGTTTTACTGGACAATGTTTATGCCTACCTCTGTTTTTGAAGTTTAGGAAGCTAGAAATAAATTTGATGAAGATTCTCTGATTTATGATTCATATGATTCAGAGGAGGATGGGATTGTTGTATATTTTCAAAGGGATTTTTTTACTAGCAAGTGGGGAGAAGATTACCAGCGACAAAATTTTCATGAAGAACCTAAAGTTGAAGAGCCAAGCAGTGTCTGTGGCTACCTTTTGCAGAAATATTCCTTCTTGAAAACTATTCAAGAAAGGGAGGCAACTGCAAATTTTTCTCATCAATTTTATGATCCAGTAGCTGACTATATGGCATATTTCTTTGGTGAGCAACAAATCTCAATTATGGGGTATGTATTAAATGTTTTTCTTGAAATTTTCAAATGGTACATGCTTGTTTTAATTACTAGCTTTCTAGAGAACAATGGAAACCAAGGTCCAATACTCAGATGTTGAGTTGGTATCATTGGAAGATTGACTTCACTTGGGTGAATTGAGCCTAGGGTCGATATCCGTAGGATCTGAATAAAGGCATATCTGGACTTCGGTATTTTGAAGGTCGTAACTATGGGACTTCAACGGTCTATTCAAAGACTGACCCGATATTGGAACCTTAGAGCGATCTAATTTTGGAAGCCTAGAGCTTTCAGAGCTTGGGAGTTTCATAAGTCCTTAACAATTACAATTCCTTAGAAGCCCCAAGGTAGCAAGGAAAATATAATTACAAAGGAAATCATATGAAAAACCAAGAACCGAGGGACCCCTTTCTCTCTCCTCCTAAGAAGACACATGGAAGCAGATAAATGTCTCCAAGAAGATAACATTAGTGTGACATGGTCATACGATGGAAATGTGGCAGTCTGTTTCGACATTTTTGAGAGCCTAATGGGGTAAATCTGGGTGACATGTGTTACCACTAGGGAGGCGCCATGTGGAGATGATGACATTAGTGTGACATCATTTTGCAGGTTTGTTTTTAGGAGGATGGATTTTTTGTAATTCCTGTCGAATTGTTTTATCAAAAGTTCTGATCTAATAAAGGGGGCTTCGATGTTTTCGGCAGTTTTCCATGAGGACTCAGAGTACCAAGGGCATAGAAAGGGCAGAGCACCTAGGTGCCATGTATAATATCGGAGGCTAAAGTTTTTAGAACTCCTTTGAAGCTGCATTTTTGAAAACGTCCCGATGTGAGGGGCTTCCGATGTGTTGTTGACATTTGGTTTCGAGGGCCCAAAGAACCGAGGGTGCAGACCAAGACCGAGCACCCAAGTGCTATGGATCTCATCAGAAGAGGGAGACATTGTAACTTTGTTTTAATTTCAAATTTGAAGAAGTTCCGATGGAGGGTATCTGATGTTGTTGGCACTTGGTCACAAGAATTCAAAAGAACCAAGGGCAAAGCACGAATAAAAAGGAAGATAAGCTCCCTACATGAGATCGAAGGTTTTAGCAACCAAGCGTTGAGCCTACAGTCACAACAGCTAGTCCTATAGGGGAGAAATGGTAAGGGAGCCAAACCCAAAAGGGGGGAAATTCATCGGAACTCCATGAATTCATAAGAATTTTCTAAAGAAAGTTACAATGAAGGAAGGCTCCAATATTGTAGAATTTAAGTGTCATATCGGTGGTACCAAGCGGTGGTCCCATGGAGGTAAAACAAGAGAGGTGTTAAGAGCAAAGGGGCCAAGAGCATCGGGATAATATGATTTCGTAACGTTTGTTTTAAATGGAGTTACGATGGATGAAGGCTTTGATAGTGCAGCACCCCAAGCACTATACTGATGGTCACAGGTGGTGGTTATATGGTATATGAACAATAAGGAGCTAAGCATAGAAGGGCTTGAGGCATCAGAACTTTGGATTTTCGTAACAACATTTTACATAAAGTTATGATGTGTCCTAACTCCGAAATTGCACCATGAAAATGTTAAGAGATGTATTGGACTCTGATAGTGTACCACAAAAAGGTAATAAAGGGGTGGATGGGTCAGTGACTATGCCACAGGGCACCTTCATTGCCACCATACCTGATCATGGCTAACTCCAAGAGGGGAAGTTTCAAGTTGTTAAGAGAAAGCAACAGGTGAATTGGTTGATAACCATGCAAGGATGTCATGGCTTGACCATAGGCAATTAGAGGAATCGACATGGAGATATTTTGTTGTGTCCATCATGACACCTGATGTTTCTCATGTTTTGTGACTTTGTAGTTTTTTTGCATTTTCAAGAAGAGAATCATATCTGTTTTGTAATCATTAGGTCATTCGCATGCTCAGATAGTTATGTCGTTCATATAGTTGTAACATTTGAAGATACTTTGTAAAAAAAAATTCTTTGGTCCTCCCCATAAAAAGAGGGAAGAAACTCATTAGAAAGGTTCCAAAATTATGTTTTTAGGGGTATGAATTTTATTTTTTCAAATATTATGATTTCTGTTTGCAGAAAAAGAGGTTCTATGTTTTGGTTCATTGCTTGTTCATGAGGTGGTAATTGTTATACAAATTTCAATAGTGTTGAACCTGTGATATGGACTCCATTTTTGAATTTTAATGAAGAGTATCTGGTGATTCCAAGCATAGCGGTGTGTAGTATGTGTTCTTCCTCTATATGTCATTTCATATGTGTTTCTCTTCCCCAAATTTTATGTAAGTAGTAGTTGTTAGATTCACTTATAAATCATGGATTTACTTATGTTATATTGTAGCAAACAAAACCTATGAGATTACAAATTTGTTATGTTATAATGTAGTAGAACATACCAATTAAATATTGAGCTGGAAACCTTAAAATGAGCTCCATAATTTCTGCAATTCATTTCCTTATCTTTTCATAATTATGTTGGGATTTATTACTTAGGATTCTGGGTCTATCCATACCTCAGTGTTGAATTCCTTCCTTACTTTCCCCCTCCCCATATTTACCGCAAAAAAAATTTGAGTTACATTTACTTTATGTAGGCCACCACACTTGGACATTTATTCTTGGGATGATCTATGCTTTTTATGTGTATGTTTGAATCTGCCTCTATGAAAGGTAATTGAACCAGATTTTAAATCATTTTTCATTTATCGCTTGAGCAACAATGAATCAACTTCAAAAGAGACTAAGATGTTCTAGGCACTGACCTCTCCTCAGGGTTGTCTCTGGAGCTATAACAACAATGACAAACATCGTTAAACAATGCTCAACAATCTCCTTAGGCTTGACATCAATGGAAACATTTTTCTTAACACTTGAGGGAGATACCTATCTTTATGGCCATCTTTCTAAATTCTATGGGGTACTTATGTACACTTTGCCCCTATTGTTATTCATCTATTTTGGAAAAAAAATTCTATGGTTAAAAAACATATCCCAGCCTTAGGAAAACCATCTTATATCACTTTTGTCACTTTTTAAACATATTCTGGCTAATAAATCATTCCCTAAGGAATTTCGTTATTTATTTTGTATTTTTAAAAATTCATGAAATTGTTGCTTTTTAAAAATGAATTTACTAGAAAGCAACAATCTCACAAATTCTCGTTCATTTTCATATTTTCAAATCACTTGGGTAAAAAATGAGGGATGGTTTTTTCTCTAGGTATCTCGAGATGGTGATACCCTTTGGTTTGGAAAAACTCCATGTGGAAGGGCCTGGTCGACATGAGGTCCATGCATGTAGTTTTGTTGCAAAAAAATCATATTAGCTCACTAAAACCACTTAAATTTTCTTCATGTGATTTCTTCCAAGACCTGAGCCAAGGAGGAGGTTGAATTTATCAAGAATCATGAAACTTTATAATAATTTGTTGTTGACAACAAATAGTATTTTTAGTAGTTAGTTTCATATTTTGTGTATAAAAGTAAGGAAAATAAAGATTTCTAAGTAGATTTTTAATTATAAATTCTTAAGAATTATTTTGTGAGCTTAGCATTCCAAAAATTTAGTATTGAAGCTTTGATTTCAGCTTCCATTTTGGTAATACATGCATCCTTTGTGATTTTCCAATGTTAGTAAGACCTCACTGTGGAAGCTAAGGTGTGGATCACCCCCACAACCTCAACCTGTGCACTTGTTTTATTTGTTGTTCATCATTGTGTATGCTAGTATTTATTTTCCATTTTATTTCTTTCATTCTCATGCAAGCAATTTCTTATTTTCTTGAGATTTAGTTATCTTATTCATAGTTGCAATTATATGCTCTTATTTATTTGATTAGCTATTATTTATGAATAAATTATCAGAGTTTATTCATTGGACTTGAAGACAAACTTATTCTTAAGCTAAGCAAAATACTAGGAGTGCCCATTCTTTAATCCCCCCTAAAGTAGAAAAAAACCCTAGTGTATTAATAGCTTATCAAAATAGTGTTACATTATGAATTGTAGTTCTTTCTTCCATAGATTAGTTCCTACTTTCATATATTAGCCAATGACTTGAGAAACAAGCTTATTGTTGGGTTGGGTAAAAGACTAGGAGTGTCCTTCCAAATATCTCTCTATTTTGGAAAAGACCTAGTGCATGCAAAGTCCATCAAACTAAACTTACTCAAACATTGTTTTCAATTCCTATCATTTTCATTTCCAAGCATTTTATTTAAGTGTGAACCCTTGAAAATCAATCATACATGATAGTGTACAAGACTAGTAGTCAACCATTGTAACTTTGGGAACTAGGGGAGTTACAACATCTGGGACACTAGTTCATGCTTAATCACTCAATATATTTTAAGTATGCATGTGTTTTAATATCAAGAAGTGTGATTAGATTAGTCTGCTTTTAAAATTTTGGTTGATGCTTTCTTAATTTACTTTTTTTTTTATAGTTAATTTAGAATTTTATACTCTAAGTAGGTAATCTCTCTACTAGTTAACTTTAGCACTTAGTTCTAATTTAGTTTCCATTTCTTAACATGACACTAAATATAAGCCTACACATATAGTGCATGGCATTTCACAAGTTTATCGACTCCTAGATTAACAAATCTATCTCCTAATTTATGCAAATAAATTAAGCCAACATCTGTCTCCTCCTAAAGTAATGCCACTGGATCCACTGGTCCTCAACATAACCAAGAGGGTAATAATTTTGACCTTATGAGGGTTTTAAAATTGCCCCATTTGGTTAGAATATCCATGATAGTTTATTGATCACAGTGGTATGAGACCCAAATTTTTATGGGTACATCTTTGGGATTTGTAGGGGATCTAGATGAAGTAAGTTGAAAGTCACAAAACCCTAGTCATGGCTGGTGAATCTGTGAATAACCTAAAAGGTCCCACAAAGGAGAGTTTTGCATGGTTGGAATCACAAACCATAGATATAAACTGTAATGTGAGGCTCGTCATGGTGACCTTGACGAACAAGCTTAGGATATTCGAAGAAGATGGAGTTTCTAACATGGAGGTCAGATTGAAGGGGAAATCAACAGATCGGGAAGAAATAGAGAGGGATTATAAGAAATAACTTGAAAAAGATCAACCAAATTTGAGTGTCATGGACCATTCACAGTCCCTATTCAAAAAGGGAGCGAAGGTCGACATAAAGCCTTATCAAGGCAAGATTGACAATCTGAAGTTAAATCATTGGTTGTAGCAATTAGAAGTTTATTTTAGTGTTCATCATATAGAGGAATAATATAAGATTTCATTTTCTTGGATGAAATTAGAGGGCCATGCCCTAATATAGTGGGAAAGCCACACAAAGACCTTGAAGTTGGTGGGATATTCTTGCTATTAATTTACTTTTATTATATCGATATTGATAAGACATATTTGTAAAATAAATAATAACATATAATTAAATGTTAACATATTTCCATTTCATCTAGCATTTTTGACACAACGTGAATCTCTTCCTCCCTAGTAGGATATGTGTCAAATATTGACTTGTCACAAGTATTGAATATTTCAATTTTGTTTTGTTATAAATTGAAGATAATTTTGTTAAAAAGTGAGATCTTTATCTTACAGTTTTAAAATTTTTGGATTTTAGGTTTGTGGAGACATTTTCCCTTCTCTAGGGACATTAGTGATGGAGTCGGCTATGGGTATAGGATCGTCTAGACAATTTGAAAAAGTTGTTACAACTGTTTTTAACATTGTGATTTTATGCATTTTCATGTGAAATTTTAAAATTTTAATGTATACATGTACATGTATTGTATAGGGCATCCATCATGGCACAATTTAGGGGGAATGCCATGAGGTATTGCATGGAATTTGAAACTTGAGTTAGCTATGGGGATTAGATCATCTAGACAATTTGAAAAAGTTGTTACAATTTTTTTAATATTATGGGTTTATGCATTTTCATGTGCAATTTTAATTTTTTAATACATACATGTACATGTATTGTATAGGGAATCCATGAGGGTGCAATATAGGGGGAACACCATGAGGTATTGCATGGAATTTGAAAATTGAGTCAGCTACGGGATATGATCGTCTACACAATTTTAAAAAATTGTTAAATGTTTTTTAATATTATGAGTTCATGCATTTTCATTTGCAACTTTAAATTTTTAATATATACATGTACATGTGCTGTACAGGGCTTCCACAAGGGCACAATGAATGGGGAACACCACAGGGCATTGCATGGAATTTGAAACCTTTTATAAATGTGTTTTGATGATAAAATTCTCATTTAATTTTAATGCATTAAAATTCAATTTAAAAGTACACAATCTTATGTATATTTGCATATTACACATGTTGTGCAAGGCAGCCATGAGGATGATGATAGCACGAGGATGTTCATAGATCATATATTTTAACCAGATTCTCTTCGATGCAAATTTTTATTTAACAATGTTTTTATTATATTTACTTTTATCATGATATAAATTTTCGACATATTTAAATTAAAACCCTTTATTATGAATTGATATCTTTGATGCATATTTCTATTTGACAACATCTTAGTATATTTACTTTTATAATGATATAAATTTTTGACATATTTTAAATAGCATTCTTTATTACAAATTTATCTTTAATATGCTAATTTTGGAGTTTATACATTTTGCATGATGATTCTTATAATGTTAGAAGAAGATAATATGGATTTGGGTTGATTCTTAGGTTTGGTGAAGTTATTTTGTCATTTTGCATTCATGAATCGTATCATGGTGTAGATGTCTAAAATAGCCATAACTTAAAATTGCATTATAAAACATCGTATACATTTTTCATTCTTGAATAGATCATCATATTTTATAGACTACTGTGGATGTGGGTTGATACTTAACTTTTAATATAAAGTTTTTCAAAGCAAACATACTATAAAATTGCATTGTAAAACATGGTGCATTTTGCATGATGCATGGTTTGATGCTTAACAGTTTTACATTTAAGTTCATGAATATGAAGAAATAACAATAAATTTGCATTTAGTTGGTACATTTTGCATGATGATTCTTAATGTTAGTAGAGGATTTTCTCAAGGTCTTCCTCCTCCTCATTGGCTTCCAAATTGTTCGCCTTACCCTTTTCTTCCATGGTGAGCCTCATCCTTAGCAAATTCCTAGGGGACATGCGCATCGGAACCATAGGCTACTTTTCTTTCTTGGGTATTAGTGTGCACATCGATTTAGGGGTTTCTGCGACTATCTCGTCACTTTCTGGGGCATCTCCTATCATCATGGCCTGCGTAGCCTCTTCATGTCTCCGATATCCATGGCTTCTTCATATGTTGCCATATTATTGTTCCACAAATCTCAACGACTTAGGTAAGTGCTCAAACAATGCCTCCAACTTCAGAAGATCGAACAAATTGGGGTTCATGAATCTTTGGGCGCGTAATAGCTCAATTCTCAAATGGCCAAGTGTTGTTTGTTGGGCATCCCTTTGCAATTTATAGTGCCTTTTGAATTCCAATTCGATTGTTCCCCCCAAATCCGGTCCATTAATGCTCCCTTGGTGGCATATTTTCCCAAATCTAGCCCATAATGTTTTCCTTAAATGCCTACCGCCCACTCCATTTGGTCTCAAACCAAGCATCACATCATGAATAGTGACTATAACAGTCACTTCCCAGCCAACCCACGCAACAACGCAACTACCCTTGCACTGTCACAGACCCTGTGACACCTACCTACTGTGCGCAGTCCTGTCATCCACAACTCTCAGGCAGAGTAGTTTATATTCCCGCACCTCCTTTCAACTGCCTAGAGCGCTGAGACTGTGCTTCCTGTGGCTAGTCATATGGCCAAGCCACCCGTGTATAGCTTCAAATGACTGCCATTTACTTTTCCTGGGAAGAGTTTTCCATTTAACTTTTCCAACTGCACCGCACCACCATCTGTGATCTCCTTAATAACATACGGTCCCAACCAACACATCAAACTGATAAACTCTCAGCAGTAGTCACCAAGTCTGTCAATGTAATCGAGCTCATCTTGCTCTATCACTACTGTCTTTCTATCAAGAAAGTCCTTGTTTATTCCTTCCTCAAGCTTCATGACTTCTGCTTCCACCATGGCGCTTTTCTCCCTCAACCGAACTCTTTCATTCATGAGTTCTTGGAGCCTAAGATCACCTTGCTGGATCTCTTCATCAAGTCCCAACTGTTCATCTTCAAGCTCTTCCAACACCGTGAGCCTTTCTTCCAAGGCTCCGCGGTCCGTTACCCCTACGAGCGCCACTATGTGTAGACTAGACATGATAGACTCTAGAGGCATTACAACTTCTACTCCATCAACCAGCCGAAAAGGCATCTGTCTGGGTACGCGTAGGTCCCAACCACTTTGTTGCCATTGCATACCTTGTTCAGCGTGTTTCACACTTTGTCAAATGCTTCCACGTGGATAACCTTCTGCGCAGTTGCTCTCCCCCCATACTATCTATCCAACCTTAAGATCCAGCTACACATATGTCCCCCCAACACATGCGTATTGACCATACCTCTCAATGCAGAATTCATGCACATCTACATAAGTTATTTTCCATATGCCTGCATCCACCTGACTATATGTTCACGTGGATCATCCTTCCCATTGAATTTATCTGCCAATCGCACTCTAGGATTCCCAAAACGCGTGTGCATCATTCTCCTACATTCGCGCCAGTCATCAAAGCTTCCTTTGTGCATACCCCACCACCTAGCAGGCATAGTGCACAGTACCCAATCCAAGGCCTGGAAGTGTTGCTTTTCCAGCACTTCTTTTTCAAATCTATCCAAGAAGGTATCTACCTCACTTAACCCATCACAAGTAGGTAGGTCTCTTACATTTTTCGATACGCAATGTAGCGATCTTGCCATCATATTACAATTCAGTGAAGTCACCTCATGTAATCAGTTTTGCCATCACTACATTTCCTCATCCGAATTTAAATTACAGGAGCTCTCACGCTCCCATCCAAGCTATCCATCCATAGTGGGATTCACAAAGTCCTGTTTTCGTGCTGTTATCTTATAGATGCAGTCCAAATCATCATCGCTTTCATAGTCGTGCACTGGCTCTGTATAGCACGATTCTTCAGTAGGTTCCAAAGGCATAACTACATGTAGTGACTTCTTTTCAAAAATCATCTTGCGCTTCTTCAGATTAATCACCCATTCATGTTAGTGGCCGAATCAATTCCTAAGAGCGCAGGGTAGGGATTGTTGTCATCAACAATCTCTATCACCTCAAAGTCTAATAGCATGCTTGCTCCCTCAATATCCACAATGATTCCCTGCAATCACCCATGGGTATTATCTTTTGTTGGTTTGACATTCGCAGCTCAATAGGATACCATTGTATGTAGGTCTCCCCATTCCCTCCCATGTCTCCTTCGGTAGAACATTCAGATCTGATCCTAAATCTAGAATTACTTGGTCCATCTCATATTCTCCAATTTGCGTGGTTAGCCTCATTTCTCTTCCCGTCCTTGTCTTATGCTTTCCAATCTTCTGGACTATGCACGATTCTCCTGGCGCAGTCCCAACACATCTGTTAATGAGTTCCTGTAATCCCTTTACAGCCTTATTATCATGCAGTAACTTCATGCATGTTTCCTGGAACGTCATGAGCATAAGATGGGTCCATCTCTAGCTCCGATTTATCTTTGCTTCCTAAAGTGGAGGCATCAACGAAGCTCTTCTTAGATTCCATGAATGTTTCCCGAGTGCCCTCCAAAAAAACTTCGCTTCTTTCGTCGGAGATTTGTGAACCCAAGTATTATCTTCGGGCTATTTGCCTTTGTCATCTCCTGTCACGATTCCACTTCGGAGCACAATGTTCACATTTGGATCTTCCTCATGTGGCTCAGACCTCATCATCTATAGGTTCAGAGTCGGGGGAGGTGGTATCCTAACTATCAGCGTAGGACAATCTTCCATCTCAAGATCAAACTAGGTA
Organism: Pinus taeda; assembly: GCA_000404065.3. NCBI lineage: Eukaryota > Viridiplantae > Streptophyta > Pinopsida > Pinales > Pinaceae > Pinus > Pinus taeda. The sequence goes on from APFE030705803.1 coordinate 34,698, forward strand.
CAATACAGACATGATGGACACATTGGGTTTGTACAATCATGGGCATAATGTCCTGGCCCTCTGCATATGTAGCATATCAGCTATCCGCGACCTCTTCCAGGTCCTCCTCCACCTTGGCCTCATTCGCGCACCTAGAATCCAATTTGCGCCACTCTTGCATTCTGTTCCAGGGGCCGTGATTTGGCCTGAACTCTATAGGTGTGATTTCTATCCATCATCAACTCATAGCTTCTACAAGTGTGCTCATCATGTCCCACTAACCTACAAAAGTTACAAAACAATTGCTGTGAATTCTACGTGTACTTCTATAACAAATGGCAGTTGTCTGTAGCATGTTTCCCTCCTATTTGACAAATCACGCATCACAAAGTAGGCACCGTGCTAGGTCCTTCTTGTGCTTCTAGCCTTAACAGCATCGGCCCTCCTCCCACGAGGTAATTTGCAAATACCGGGCAGTGGTCCTTATCATGACCCTGCCCCTTGCATATTACACACCACACCTGTTCGCGCACTTCTGGTCAAGTTGTTCTATCTTGCTTCAGATTCTGCATCTCTAGGCATAAATTCTTCTACTGAACGTGGATCTGCTGGCCTAAGTTAGTATCCTACATCAGGGTCTCATGCAACCTCATCGTAATCTCTAAGGCCTTTGCCTACGTTGTTAACTTTTGTTGCAATAGCGTGCTCCTTAATTGTGGTGTTAGCAATGCTACAAATGTTGGCATTATGATTATGGTTTGGTACTATGGCACAGGTGTTGTACTTGATGGAAACTCACTCTAGTGGCAGATCTCAGTTCAGGCCCTCAGAAAGAAGAAAAAGACATATACGCAGGTTAATCTAGACGAAGACGCATATAGACGCAGGTTATATGTTACAAAAGCGCCTATATGTTGGGGACTTACTCTTGGTCCATGGTAGTTAGTCCTTGGGATTTGAACCTATGGTTTTGGACCATGACGACTCATCAGATGTGCTGATCCCTAGTTTTGTATTGAAATTTTATGGTTTTGGACCATGGTATTGTGCAAGGCCTAAGACTATAAAAGAGGAAGGAGATCATGTGGCAAATGATCATCTAAATTATCATTGAATATCTAAAATAGTGGTAGATCTGAATGCTGATAATTGGGTTATGGCACAGATCTGGATCAGAATAAAGGAGGAGCCTTAGCGCAAAGAAGAAGGATAAGTTCTATTGATGGGTCATAATCTTTAAGCTTGAATGCTAGTATCTTTATATGATTTTGGTATGTTATATGTGGCGCTTGCTTGATCTATAACACTGATAATATGGTTTAATTAGTATCTGAAAGAGAAAATTATCCTTTATAGATATGTACGTAGGTTCAGTGAAGGGAAGGCGCGTATACACGCTGGTTCAGTGAATGAAAACATCGTATAAGCAGGTTGTTCCAAACAGAGAAGCGTATGCACGCATGTTGCAGGTTATTGAAATAGCGTATGTACTTTAAGTTGTGATCTAGCTGCTTCTGTTTATTGTTGTTGTGTTCTGGGTTCAGTGTTTCGTGTGTGGTTTCTGGAACTATGTTTTGGGTACAGCTGTCAGAGAAGTATCTACTTGATTCAGATCTAATTGGTGGAAAGGAGATTGGTTGATTCTTGATGATTGATTGATTTTTATGGATCCAGTCTGAAAATTTATGAAACGTGGTCCCTAGAAGAAAGAGAAGGTTGTAGCCTTCTGTAGGCCAGCACCTACGTATTAGTATCTTGGCTAGTGCAAGAGCTAAAGGGGGTTGTAAGTCCCTTCTAGGTGAAGCTGGAGAATGAGAGAGGGTTGTAGCTCTCTGCAGGTTGCAGCCTGCGTACTGGTAAAGGACTGCACCAGTACATTGTAAAAGAAGTTTCTAATTTAAAAGAAGATAGAGACGAATTGCAGCAGGTGGTTTTCACCCACATTGGGTTTCCACCTTATATCTTGTGTTCTTGTGCGTGATTGTCCTTCTGTTCTGTTTTACTGTCTCTGGTTACTGGTTATTTGTTTCTGCAACATAGATTAACAATCATCATCAGAAAGATAAAGTAAATTAAAAGCTTGCTTTGTATACACGGTTTTCCTTCTGCATAGTTGCGTATATACGTGGGTTTAACTAACTGAAGTAGCATATATCATTTGTTTTGAAAAGGAATATTTGACTTGATAATACTGATTCACCCCCCTCTATGTATTATTTCCAACAATTGGTATCAGAGCCAAGTCCTTCAGAAGAAGCTTGATCGCTTGAAGGAAGATCTTTCATCGTGAGCAACTACGAGAGGGAAGCATCAATCAGGCCACCGATTTTTGATGGGACAAACTTCGTATATTGGAAGGTAAGAGTTACTGCCTATCTTCAATCTCTTGGTACAGAAGTC
>APFE030705803.1:38326-49780 GCA_000404065.3 Pinus taeda
GGATTACATGGATGCTATAGATATGGATGGCGTTTATGAAGAAATTTCTAGACTCAAAAGATGTTTAGAAGAAAGGAACAAGATCATTGATACTCTGCAAATTCAACTTGATGAAAAAGAGAAATCTCTTGAGAGGTTAGAATGTGAAATTATTGGCCTTAGAAAAGAAATTGAGAAAACAAAGGCCCTTAATCTTAAATTTGTTAAAGGATCTGAAACTTTGGATGAGATTATCAGTGTGCAGCGTTCTCCTCTAATCAAGGCAGGTCTGGGGTATAATGGAGAAGCATCTCAAGCTTCCACCTATAAAAGTTATCTTGATGCAGCAAGAAGGAGTGAGCAAAGGCCTAATAGAAATTATCAGGTAAATCAGGGACAGTCTTCCTCAAGGACGAACAAAGACTATCAAGAAAATCGGGGGCATGCTATCTTAAGGACAAACATAAGCTACAACCAGCCACAGGTAAAATCTTCCTAATTTTCTTCAATAATGGATGGTAGTAGAAATTACAATCGGTTGGATGATAGTCGAAGAAATTTATTCAATGGCCAATGTTTTTCTTGCCATAACTTTGGTCACAAAGCAACTCAATGTGTTGCCTATAAGACAATCATGACTAGAGAAGCTCAAAAACAAAGAAGTATGCCTCCAATCATGAAGAGGACCTATAACCACTTCTCTGCCCTTGAAAGTGAAATTGAATGTTCTATTTGTCATAATTTTGGTCATGAAGATTCTGAATGCAGGAGTAGATTTTGGAAGACAACTCAAGAGGAACAAACCTCAAAGTGCCAAAACATGGAGAATGAAGGAACCACAACCAGAAAGATGTGGGATAGCTTTGTATGCAGAAGGACAGGAAAATCAATGGTACATCGACAACGAATGTTCGAAGCATATGACAGGTGATAAAGAAAAACTTGAATCATATACTACTTTAGAAAAGGGAAAGAAAGTTTCTTTTGGAAATGATACCCTTGTAGCCATAAAAGGAAAAGGCATTGCTCAGTTGAAAGAGAAGGTCAAAGCTGGAAATGTTTTGTATGTTGATGGCTTGAAGCATAATTTATTGAGTGTCAGTCAGACGTGCGATAATGGAACTGAGGTAATATTTCGATCAGATAGGTGTAGTGTTCGTGATCTTGATACATGAAGAACAATAATCAAAGGCAGAAGAACTCCAAATAATCTATACATATTTGAAGAAGGAGAACAACAATGTTATTTGAGCAAGAATGATGGACACTGGTTATGGCACCGGAGGTTGGGGCATCTAAGGTTTTCACAAATAAGGAAAGCATGAAAATACCAGGCAGTTCGTGGTCTTCCAGACATCAAAATTCCAGACAACACCATATGCAAATCATGTCAGTTTGGGAAGAAAACCAGAACTAACTTCCCTGAGAAGGAAGGATCAGCCAACAGGCCTCTTAAGCTAGTCCATAAAGATGTATTTGGTCCATTTAGGACAAGGTCACCTCGAGGGGAAGAATACTTTATATTATTCATTGACAATTTCTCCAGGATGGTTTGGTTAGGACTTATGAAGCACAAGGACGAAGCGTTCGAAAAATTCCAATCCTTCAAAGCCTTGGTTGAAAATGAATCGGATTACAAAATTAAGTGCCTTAGGTCCGAAAGAGGTGGGGAGTTTACTTCAAATGAATTTTTCGATTTCTGTGAAGAACATGGAATAAGAAGGGAATTCTCTATAGCTAGGACTCCTCAGCAAAATGGAGTGGTGGAAAGGATGAATAGAATAGTCCAACAAATAGCTCGTGCTATGCTTGATGTGTTTGGAACTCCCGCAACTTTCTGGGGTGAAGCTGCATATGATGCGGTTGTTATTCTCAACAAAACAAATGTTCGAGTGAACAGCACTCAAACTCCGCATGAGCTCTGGTATGGTGAGACTCCCTAGTTAAAGCATTTCAAATTTTTGGGAGCAAATGCTATATTAAGAATACTGATGAACAGCTTGGCAAACTTGAACCTAGAGCTGATGAAGGCATTTTCCTTGGTTATTCTTCCTACAAAAAAGCATATAAGTGTTATAATAAAAGACTTGGAAGAATTGTTGATAGCATTGATGTACTAGTTGAAGAAAAAGGATACATCCCTAGGTAAGTAAATCATGAAGATATCGAAGAGGATGAAGACTACTCTCCAAATCATACTGATGATGAAGAAGAGATCCATGAAGAAGAAACCCATGAGGAGCTAGAGGAACAGATAAGGATAGAAGAAAAGACTCCATCTAGGTACGTTCAAAAGAATCATCCAGAATCTCATATTTTGGGGCAGAAAGAAGCAGGTGTACAAACTAGAAGAACAATTGTAGAAGCCTCAAGCTATTTGGCATTTCTCTCCTCCACTGAGCCACAAGATGTAAAAGAGGCATGCAAAGATGAATGCTGGATCAAGGCAATGGACGAAGAACTTGAGCAGATTGAAAAGAACAACACTTGGGAGTTGGTTCCTAGACCAAAAGATAAGAATGTCATACGGACAAAATGGGTCTTCAAAAATAAGTTGAATGAAAATGGGGAAGTAATTAGAAACAAGGCCAGACTTGTTTGTAAAGGGTATTCTCAATAAGAAGGAATAGACTTTGAAGAAACTTTTGCTCCTGTTGCAAGACTTGAGGCCATCCGAATGTTTCTTGCTCTCTCAAGCTTTCAGAAGTTCAAAGTATTTCAAATGGACGTGAAATCAGCCTTTCTGAATGGAGACTTAGAAGAAGAAGTATACATTAAGCAGCCAGATGTTTTCATTCTTGGGAATGATCCAAATCTTGTATGCAGACTGAAAAAAACTCTCTATGGCCTTAAACAGGCTCCAAGGGCTTGGTACTACCGTTTGGACAAATATCTTCATCAACAAGGTTTTTCAAAAGGATCAGCAGATATCAATCTTTATATAAAAATTGAAAATGACAAATTGCTAATACTTGTTGTGTATGTAGATGACATTATTTTTGGTAGCAATGAAGACGACATGAGTCAAAGCTTTGCCTTGGTCATGCAGAGAGAATTTGAAATTTCCTTGCTGGGAGAACTGACATATTTACTTGGTTTGCAAATCCAACAAAAGGAAGGAGGAATCTTTTTATCTCAAACCAAGTATCTCAAACAGATCTTGAAGAAATATGGCATGGAAGATTCAAAACCAGTATGTACCCCTATGGTTACAGGATGCAGTCTCAGTGCAAATGATGAATCAGCAGCAGTGCATCAACCAACCTATAGATACATGATTGGAAGTCTACTTTATTTAACAGTAACCCGACCAGACATCATGCATGCAGTGGGAATAGTTGGAAGATTTCAGGCAAATCCAAAGGAAACTCATCTTCAGGCAATGAAAAGAATCTTTAAGTACCTTCAAGGAACTCAAAACTATGGCTTATGGTATCCTAGAGATCCAGATCTCACACTTCATGCTTATACAGACGCAGATTGGGGCCGGAAGTGTGGACGACAGGAAGAGCACAAGTGGTGGTGCATTCTTTATGGGTTCCAGATTAGTATCTTGGTTCAGCAAGAAACATAGTTCGATTGTTTTATCTACAGCTGAAGCGGAATAGTGGCAGCTGCATCTTGCTGCACTCAACTCCTTTGGATGATGCAAACCTTGCAGGATTTTCAGATCACTTGTACACCACCTATCTCCATCTTATGTGATAATACAAGTGCGATCAACATTTCAAAGAACCCAGTCATGCATTCAAAGACCAAGCACATGCCGATCAAGTATCACTTTCTCCGGGAACAAGTGGTGGAACAAAAGGTCAAATTGGAGTATGTTCCTTCTAAGGAACAAGTTGCTGATATTCTCACAAAACCACTGCACAGGGAAACTTTTGAATATCTCAGATAGAAGCTGGGAGTAGTTGATGCATCATCTTGTTGTTAAACTTGTCTGTTTCAGAGAAAAAGGAGTGTACGCGAGTTTCCTGAGGAGGATCCGCGTACATACACCGATTGGTGCAGTGAAAGTCGCGTATATGGAGGTTTGATGTATATCAGAAGGGACAGGCTCTGGTTAGAAGCTTTCTGATATGGGTCTGAAAGAGACCATCTGGCACTGGTTCAGGGGGAGCAGATAAACTTATAATAATTCATTGTTTGCATTGTCTTAGAAGCTTGTGGTTCTTGTTCACAACTATTTTTGGTGGAAGAAGTGCAGAGGGAGAAAAAAAGAAAATCATGGTTGCTGAGCTGAATGGTGATTGACAGATGTTGCTTCTTGGTGACTTTCATAAGTCTGTCTACATATTTCGTCTTTATGTCATGTATTTTTTTTATGGTGTCAAGGTCATTTAACGGCCTATTTTGGTTTCCCCACTATACCTAGGATAAAGATGTATTGTACTTGGTTTTCATATGTACTTTTCTGATGTATCCCCACTTGGTTGGGTGGCTGATCCCCACGTAGTTGGGTGAAGGATGTATGTATTGAGTCTTGTGGTGATAGGAAGGTCTTTTATGATATATATTTCATGGTTCGTCTTGAATAACATCTTTTGCAGATCTTGCCTACAGTCAGGGTGAGCATGGTCAGCACAACAAGGAAAAAATTCCAGCATGTACTCAGGGGGAGCACAACCCTTTGCCCTTGATGACAAAGGGGGAGAATGAAAGAGGATCTTGGTGTTGCCATCAAGTCCAAAGGGGGAGATTGTTGGCATTATGATTCTAGGTTGGTACTATGGCATAGGTGTTGTACTTGATGGCAACTCACTCTAGTGGCAGATCTCAGTTCAGGCCCTCAGAAAGAAGAAAAAGACATATACACAGGTTAATCTAGACGAAGATGCGTATACACGTGGGTTATACATCACAAAAGTGCATATATGTTGGAGACTTGCTCTTGCTCCATGGTAGTTAGTCCTTGGGATTTGAAATTATGGTTTTGGACCATGACAACTTGTCAGATGTGCTGATCCCTAGTTTTGGGTTCATGGTATTGAAATGTTATGGTTTTGGACCATGGTATTGTGGAAGGCCTAAGACTATAAAAGAGAAAGGAGGTCATGTGGCAAATGATCATCTAAATTCTCATTGAATATCTGAAAAAGTGGTAGATCTGAATGTTGATAATTGGGTTATGGTGCAGATCTGGATCTAGATAAAGGAGGAGCCTTAGCGCAAAGAAGAAGGATAAGTTCTATTGATGGGTCATAATCTTTAAGCTTGAATGATAGTATCTTTATATGATTTTGGTTTGTTATGTGTGGCGCTTGCTTGATCTATAACACTGTTAATCTGGGTTAATTAGTATCTGAAAGAGCAAATTATCTTTCATAGATTTGTACGTAGTTTCAATGAAGGGAAGGCGTGTATACACGTTGCTTCAGTGAATGAAAACAATGTATACGCAGGTTGTTCCAAACACAGAAGCATATGCACGCATGTTGCAGGTTATTGAAATAGCGTATGTACTTTAAGTTGTGATCTAGCTGCTTCTGTTTATTGCTGCTGTGTTCTGGGTTCAGTGTTTGGTGTGTGGTTTCTGGTACTGTGTTTTGGGTACAACTGTCAGAGAAGTATCTACTGATTTCATATCTAATGGGTGGAAGGAGATTGGTTGATTCTTGATGATTGATTGATGTTAAGGATCCAGTCTGAAAATTTATGAAACGTGGTCCCTAGAAGAAAGAGAAGGTTGTAGCCTTATGTAGGTCAGCACCTACGTATTAGTATCTTGGCTAGTGCAAGAGCTAAAGGGGTTGTAGCCCCTTCCAGGTGAAGCTGGAGAATGAGAGAGGGTTGTAGCTTCTATGCAGTTGCAGCCTACGTATTGTAAAGGAATGACAGTACATTGTAAAAGAAGTTTCTAATTTAAAAGAAGATAGAGACAAATTGCAGCAGGTGGTTTTCACCCACATTGGGTTTCCACCTTATATCTTGTGTTCTTGTGCGTGATTGTCCTTCTATTCTGTTTTATTGTCTCTGGTTCCTGGTTATTTGTTTCTGCAACATAGATTAACAATCATCATCAGAAAGATAAAATAAATTAAAAGCTTGCTTTGTATACGCGGTTTTCCTTCTGCGTAGTTGTGTATATACACGGGTTTAACTAATTGAAGTAGCGTATATCATTTGTTTTGAAAAGGAATATTTGACTTGATAATACTGATTCACCCCCCCCCCCTCAGTATTATTTCCAACAACAAACCATGCGGGATGTTGTCCATTCATCAAATTCATATTAGCTTTGCGAATCGTACACTTCAACCTCTGATCCAACTCCCCAGGAGTTTTTCCTGGTAGCATCATGATTTATTTGAATCCAATGATCAATTTTGCTGTAGAATTTGGCCTGCTAAATTCTCTATTTAGCGCTGCTTGGATATCTGTGATTCCCGCATTTGGACTATCATTGGAGTGCTTAATATACTAGGTCAGCGTGCAGTCTTGCAGGGTGCTAACTAGTGTTGATTTCTTTATATTTTCATCGGTAACTCCCTGTGCTTCCCATATGGCTCGTATGATGAACCAAAATTAGTTTGGATCCTCATTTTCCACTCCTTTGAACACAAGAAAATTTATCGTGCTTGCCATATTGACTCGCGGAGGTGGCGGAGGTGGTACGGGTGAAGATGGAGGTGAAGGCAGTGAAGTTGGTGGCAATGTGGGCGGGGGTAGTATTCACGAAATTCTTTGTCTTATCAAATGGATCACATTTTGTGGAGAGACCTTCACGAGATCTTCCTCATCCTCTTGTGGAGGTGAAATCAAGGGGCTAGTTTCTGATCCCTTATTTCCTTCATTCCTGTAAGTTTTTCCACTTCACGTAGCCCCGAACATCAAGGTAATTGCATAACCCTATTTTCGCACAATAACATTTTAATCCAAGTATTCAGAGAATTTACGTACTTACCTCACGATCCCTTAAGAAAGCGTCACTCTGCATCACTGTAGCTAACTGAAGTCTCAACCGTGAACTCAGTAATGAATCCTCCTATAATTCGATCAAGCCAGTGATCAATGGTGCACATGATCTTATCCTTTGATGCTTCCAACCTTCGCACTAAATTTGGGGTCCACACAATAGGATTGTCAAGCTTCCACCTTTCTTAGCTATCTGCTAGCTTCACAATCCACTCGTACATCTCAATAGGAAGAGATACGAAGAATATTTTGTGGATCTCTGTGTATAGGTAGCAGCCTAACCACTCTTCTTTTGTTATTCGTAGGTTCCTGTTCTCCTGCGCCGCGAAATTGTGAATCCACCTTTCCAACAAACCTTCACTTTCCTTCTTAGTTGGATTCCAATGATATGACATCAGACATCTCTATGCAAATTCTGGTCCTGGCAACAGAACCATCTGTTGGCTTGGTGGGGCCTAACCCAGTTTCGGAGTTGAATATCCAAACAAATCCCTACACTACTGGCCCTTTTGGTATCAGCCTGCATTGTGCAGACTGAAGTCTAACCCAAAGTAGTATGGAGGGGATGCTGGAACCAAGTTTTTGCACTCTTGAGATGCTTGTGTTAGGGTCCCACCCTAACCCCCTTATCTATGTAATGGGACCACGTCATAGTCAAGAGTCAATAAAGCCCATATTAATAATTGTAAGTGGTTAATCTGCAATTAATAACGGAACCACAGTTAGTTGCAAATGGGCCGTAGTATTAGATAGATTGTATTAGTAATACCACGGTATTGGCTCGTGGTATTGCATGTATGAGTCATATATAAAGGATAGAGACTCCCTGCAAGGAGCATCGTGTCTTATTTTGTAATCGAGCTCTGCTCTATTGGAGGTTGCCCCCTCGAAGAGGCAAGTGAACATTACTCTCTGAATAATAAATTCATTGCTATTCTGTGTTCTGGGTATCTTTTCTTCGCATATTCTGTGTTCGGGGTCTCTTTTCTTCGCATATTCTGTATTTGGGTATCATTTGTAGGTTAAGAGCATAACAAGTAGTATCAGAGCACTTTCCAGGGCCGGTGGGATCTCCATTTCGTAGCAAATTTTTTTTTTGGCTCGAGACGTGTTCCGGCGTCTTTAAACCACGGGATCTGTCGTTGAGCGCATAAATCTGCGGATTTGGGGAGGAATGCACGCAGGAAATACAAGAGGTGGTCACGTCTGTTGGACTCCCTTGTAACCCCTATGGGTACCCCTTCGAGTAGTAGCGCATTAGACAGAACCGTGCATGGACTGTCTTCCATGTACCCTCTGGGTATATCGAAAGCCCCATAGGCTCCCTGAAAACCTGGCCATAGATAAACCATTGGTCGTCTTGCAGCTACAGTACACCGAGAACAGTACTCGGAGAGATTACTCACCTGTACGATTGGGTAGTCAGGTGGTACGGCTAAGGGTACGGTTGACCCTCCTTAGTTAGAGCCGTGAAACATTGGGCCGAGTACTACTGCCAGACCCTTATGTATATTGCGATCTGTAGCACCTGACACTCCTCAAGACCCTAGTTCCATTTTTTTTAATCATCATCTCTTCCAGATCCACTTGAGCAAAGGAGTGCAACAATAGCAGACATCGGTCCCAATCAGCCAGTTTCGATCTATTAGATTCATCAGATCTGCAGAAGTAGTCAGTTTAGCCGTCCAGCGCTACCCGATCCGCCATTCAGATCTCTCAGATCCACCAAACCAAAGGCATTGTGAAGGGTTCCTATACCAGGGTATAATTGTCGCAGGACTTTTGGCCGCATTGACATTTGAGGATTTGGCGACTGCAGTATTGATCAAGAAGGAGTAAAACTCCGTTAGGAGTATAAAAAAAAAAAAAAAAAAAAAAGTCTTAGATCTTCCGGGACGCTTAATGGTGATCTAGCCCATTAAAATCAGGACGAAGAGCTGAGCATGGTGGTACCATTCAATTAATTGTGAACATTTTTTGGCGGTCCCAATTTTTCATCAGGTCGGTGTATGGTAGCAACTAGAGCTCAAGCGATGGCCAATGAAAGGATGGACAAACTTGAAGAAAATGTGAATGAAATCCAAACTCAGCTTCACAGACTAAATCTGGAGGAAATGCAAAAAGAGCTTAACGGACTAAGTCTCCAGCTACAAGATTTTATGTCAAAAGGCAAGGAGGATTTTATGTCAAAAGGTAAGGAGCAAGCCCACGAGGAGGGGTATAATGGCCATGAAGGCAATTACGGTGAATCTAGCCACTCTCCTCACATCTGGAACACCCATCCACCACCCAGTCAGCGACCTCCCAAGTTGGATATGCATAAATTTGACGGTTCTCACGCATCCGCATGGCTAGCACAAATGGAGCAGTATTTCAAATTGAATCATATCCTAGATGATGGGACTAAGCTTATGTTGGGGAGCATGTACTTCGACAATGAATGGTGGCAATGGTGGGAATGGCATCAGTGCTGCAATGGATATTTTAGGAGTTGGACCCAATTTACCAAAGCTCTTTGAGATCGCTTTGAGCAAGAAGACTCTTATTTGGGTCGTCTCACTAAGCTGAGACAGACTGGTACAGTGGAGGAATATATTACCGCTTTTGAAGGCTTAGCTTTCCTCACTAAGAGTCTCATAGATGAGTTCTACACGGAATGTTTTATTAGCGGTCTTAAAGAAGCCATCAAAGCTCAAGTTCTACTTCACCACCCTCCAACATGGACGGAGGCTTGCCAGGTAGCTCGTAAGGTGGAACGTGCATTAGCAGCCCAATACAGTTGCCCAAATTTCCCCACTAAACGTCGTCCCCCACAGGCTCAGAACACGATTCAAACACTTAGGGTCCAAAAGGTGTCCCCTGTGGAAATGGCCGCAAGAAGGAAGCAAGGACTATGTTACTACTATGATCAAAAATACTCCCCAGGTCATAAATGTAAGGAGCCCAAATTCTTTCAAATAGATGCTACTGACTACAACTCAACAGAGGAAGATCCACCACTCGAGGAACATGAGCCGCTAGAGGACAACAACCAACAGGACAATGTCTCTGATGAACCAGTTATTTCGTTGCATGCCTTGGCAGGGATTTCTTCCCCTCAAATGCTCAAAATCAGAGGGTTTATTAAACATCGACCAGTAGTAGTCTTGATTGATAGTGGAAGTACACATAATTTCATCCATGAAAAAGTCGCAGAAACGGTGCATTGCTTTGTATGAGCAGTTTCTAACTTCCAAGTTCAAATTGCAGATGGAGGCACAATGAAATGTGAAGGCCGTTGTGAAAATGTCAAACTTCAAATGGGGGATTATCAGTTGAAAACCCACATGTTTTCCATACACACGGGGGGTTGTGACATTGTCCTCGGCGCTGACTGGCTCCGCACTCTTGGGCCAATCACAATGGATTTCTAGGAGTTGTATATGAGTTTTAAGCTGAACAACCACACAAATACCCTCCGAGGACTCCAGGCAGGAGCCCCCTCTATCATAAGCTCGCATAGGATGGAAAAATTGTTAAAAAGGGGCAATCATGGAGTGGTAGCTCAATTTAATGCCATCCAGGGAGTCGAAACCAAGCAGCAGCCACTTCATCCTGAGATGCAACAGATTTTAAATAACCATCTGCCGGTATTTGACAAGCCCTTACCCTCGCGAAGGGAACATGATCATAGCATCACCTTGGTTCCAGGGGCCCAACCCCCAAATGTGTGCCCATACAGATATCCATTCACCCAAAAGAACGAAAATAGAAAAAATCATCAAGGAACTTTTGGAAGCAGGGGTCATTCATCCCAGCATCAGTCCTTACTCATCCCCAGTGGTCATGGTGCTCAAAAAAGATGGGGAGTGGCGGATGTGTCCTAACTTCAGGGCCCTCAATAAGTTGACAGTCAAAGATAAGTTTCCCATCCCGGTGATTGATGATTTGCTGGATGAACTCAATGGGGCTCAATTTTTCACAAAGCTGGATCTTCGCTCAGGCTACCACCAGATTCGCATGAAGGAAGTCGACAACCCCAAGACTGCTTTCAGAACTCATGAAGGCCACGATGAATTCCTGGTCATGCCATTTGGTCTTTGTAATGCCCCCTCTACTTTTTAGAGCCTTATGAACCACATTCTCAAGCCATATCTTAGGAAATTTGTCCTTGTCTTCTTCGATGACATCCTCATCTATAGTTGCACTTGGAGTGCACATCTGCAGCATGTAGATCTACTCTTGCAACTGCTCCGCAAGCATAAATTATTTGTCAAGATGTCCAAGTGTTCATTTGGCAAGGCAGAGGTAGAGTATTTGGGCCACATTGTGGGGCGTGAGGGTGTCAAGGTGGACCCCAAAAAGATCCAAGCAATGCAGGAATAGCCTCAACCTAAGACCTTGAAGAGCTTGCGAGGATTTTTGGGTCTCACGGACTATTATCGTAAATTTGTTCGCAACTATGGTTGCATAGCGAAGCCCCTCACCCAACTCCTAAAGAAAAATTCATTCGTCTGGAATGAGGAAGCACAACAGGCCTTTACAGCTCTAAAAAATGCCATGTGTTCCACTCCAGTT